>LFMI01000519.1:47192-87626 GCA_001050175.1 Trichoderma parareesei | reverse complement strand
AAAAGGGGGTTGGGGGGGGGGGGGGAAATCGGTACTTGGACACTTGTTCGAGTCATATTTTGTTGAAGACATTTCTGATTTGGTTTGATTTTCTGCAAGGTTTTGGTATAGATCACTTGATTTGATAGAGATGGAAATGAATTTTCGATTATTGATTGAGGGTGCTTCTCCCGACGTCATCAACACTTTGAGGAAGGTGCAACCGCGTATCGCAACGTGACCATGATAACTACCTACTTACTCCCCTTAGGCGAGCCTTTAGACAAACCTTGCGCCCCGCACACTTTCATTCTTTCATCTTCTTTACGGTATTTCTCGTGAGGTTGTCTTACACTTTTGCTATGAATCAATCCGCCTTTATTCAACCGCTGTCGACCTTGCTCTGACTATAGCAATGTCTATTCACTTGCCCCTTTGGCCGTTCTCTTCCCAGCTCCTCGCGATTCGAGATACCCATCAAAACCCATTGCGCCGTTAGCATCCTATATATGTCTATCTCTCTGTCAATTCCTCCCGGGCAATTCGAACGCCTCGTTCCTTTGATGATTGATATTATTCGAGCTTGTTGCAATCCGCCACATCAATTCTCCGTCCGTTGGGTATCACCCACTTCGATTATAAACTCCTCAGCACCAAATCAATTTTCGCAAACCACCAACCCAAACTCCTCCAAAGAAAGAAACCATCTCCCATAAACGCCGCTGTTCACCATTAGCTAATAGAGTGTCTCAGGTGCTACCGTCGTCAAGATTCAAAGAGCGATCCCTTTCCTCGTTACCTCGAACATATGCCGGCTTGTCTCCTCAAGCGCCCGAAACAACGTGAATCTCATACCCGATCAGGACTTCGGTGTTGGTTCCCTCCCATCCGCGGTTGCCAGCTGCGCTGAGCATGAATCTGCTTGTTGGATCGATGTACAGACTCGAGATGACACCCGCTCTGGGGGGTCCTGGGATGATGAGAAACGGCACGGTCGAGTGCTTGAAAGCGCGAGATTCTCGCAAATCATAGAGTCTGAGAATGTCGTGTGACGCACTGAATCAGGTGTCGTCTCGTCAGCCTGCGAACAAAAGGGGAGACCTCACAGGATTCTCGCCGTCGTTTCTTTCTCTGAATACTCTCCCGTCTGCTTCTCCTCGACCTTTTGCCATTTCCAACAGACACCAACAAAATACAAGGGTAGGAAGAGAATCAAACTCACCAGACCAAGTGTCGCCCGTTGACCATTGGCTTAATGGCACTCACTGCTCCGCTGCCTGCCGGAAACCGAAGCACCCTTTCTGGCTGCCATCCCCTCTTGGCTTTGGCAATGTCAAACTCCTCCACCGTTCCGTTGCGTCTGCCTGCATAGATCTTATTGCCGTCTGGACTCCAACAGGCACTCATGCACCAAGGCGGCACGCCTACCCTGTTTGAGATCCTGGCTACTGCGCTAGGGACCCGCCTGTCCCAAACGCGAATCGTGCCGTCAATGGCTGATGACAGGAAGGTCGTCTGCGATACCTGTGTGGGATCGTATTGTGTTGGTGGTGGCTGCGAGCTGACAATCATGGGAGATCGCGGCCTCTTGACGCCCAGGCGCTCAGATGACTCCCCAGCCGAGGGCTCGCCCTCCAGCGATTGGGTTTGCTGTTGGACTGCCTGACTTGAACTGTCGACCCTGACTGCCTCGTTATCCGTCGCCAGTTCTGTCTGTTCCGTGACTCCGGACAGAGTCGAGACTTGGGTGTCTCCATGGTCAAGAGCTGAAGCCAAAGCTGAATCGGGAGCCGCCTCTGGCGCTGGGGCTGGCATGACTGATTCTGGCGCCGGCACTTCGCCTGCGTTGGCTATCGGCTGATCCACGTCCATTGCATCGTCTGCAGACTCTGACAGCTTGAGCTGCTGGTCCGCTTCCATGCGGCCCATGGTCTCCATTGCCTTGTCTGCTGAGTGGTCCATGCCCGCTTCGTCCCCCCCTGCCATGCTCATGCCACCGCCAAACTCGTCGTCATCATGACCAAACGGTTGCTCTCCTGTCGTCTCGCCAAAGAGACTCCCGGCATCATCGCTCCCTCCAAACAGACTCTCGTGGGCCGGAGAAGCTGCAGCTGCAGCGTCGGTCTCACCCCTGGTGGCGATAGTAATGGACTTGTCGAGTCCATTGGGACTTTTGGCAGCTGCGCTCCCCGTGAAGCTGGCGCCGGCCATGGGTGCTCCGTTGTTGGTGGATATCGTGCTGGATGGCAGAGGTTCATCGGCATCGGCTGGAACGGGGGCACCGCTCGCCGGTCGCAGCTCGATGGACGAGATTTGACCTCCGCTGCCGTCGAAGCTCCGCTTGATGTGCCCCGTATCGAGGTCCCAGTCAAAAATGTTTTTGTCCCAGGCGCCGCTGAGCACGCTTCTCTCGTTGGGGGCCAGAGTGAGCACGCTGACGGCGTTGGTGTGTTTCTGGAGAGAGCAGATCCGCTTGCCCTCATCGTGCCGAACGCTCTGCAGGTTGATGGCGCCAGACTCGAGACCAGAGAGCAGCCAGAGAGCCTCTGAATGGACGGCCAGCGAGTAGACGGAGGAGAGCACGTGCTCCTGATCGCTGCGGCCCGGGACGGCCGGTTCCTCGTTGGGCCAGTACGACATGAGGATGCCGGCCTTTGTGACGGAATCGACAAAGGGGTGCCTCTGGGCGACGGTCAGGGGCAGCTTGCCGTTGATGGTGCCTGGACCGTCGTACTTGCGGATGTAGCCGTCGGCGCCGCCGGTGATCCAGTACCGCAGATCGGGCGTGATGGCCATGGCGTTGATGCTCGTCGACATGGGCGCCGCCATGGTCGGGACGATGTCGTACAGGCGCGCCGTGTAGACCTCGGGCCGGATCTTGGGCCGCCACGTCCTGTAGAGGGACGGAAGCTGGTCCAGCTGCAGCGTGTCGGATTGCGTGCTGGGCGACTCAGGCTGCTTGCCGCGGACTCTGTCGTCGCCGTCTGCGCTCGGATCGTCCGTCGCCTGGCCCTCGTCGGCCGCCGCAACGGCAGTGGTGTTCTCGCCATCAACGTCGCCATTGTCGCCTCCTCGGTCTGCTGCCTGCTCGTTGTCGTTGTCGTTGTCGTTGTCACCATCGCCTTCGTCCTCCCTCTCGCCGTCTTCTTCCCTGTCCCCATCGGCCTCGACCTCAGCTTCAGCCTCAGCCTCAGCCTCGCCTTCGCCTTCGCCTTCGCCTTCGCCTTCGACCTCACCCTCGCCCTCGCCCTCACCCTCAACCTCACCTTCGTCGACGTCCTCCATCACTTCGTCGGCCTCATTGTCGCGGTCCGACGTGGGCGAGCTGGCTCGTGACTGATCTTCCTCGTCCATTTCCGCTGTCGCAATGGCGCTGGTGAGCCCGCGAGATGGCTTTCCAAAGCAACGCAAGATGGCCCTTCGGACGACCGCGACAGCATCAAAGCGTGACGGAGATGCGTCACGGCAGGAAAACGCAAACAATTGGCGCTCGCCGTTTGAGGTTTTGTTGGGGACGGTCTTCATTGTCCTCGGCGCTTGGGAGAAAGAAGCCAGAGCTACGTAATTGCTTAGTAAGGCGAAGCAGTCGCGCTGCAGCCTTTTGGTTTGGTAACCTTGGACCCCGTGCGGCAGCCTCGTCTCGACGTCGCCAGCCTTCCAGCCTCACCGTCTCCCGCCTTGCCTTTGGGGCTCTGGTCGGGCTGCACTGATCTGGATGAGTGAGGCTTCCGCCAATGGCTTCGGGGAATGTGTCTTGGATCATGCACCACCGGGGTCGAAAGAGAATGGCATCACGAAAGAACATGACGCCGAACATATGCATTCTGGGTAATAGGTCTTACAGGGGCCATCAGGTCGTCAGAGGGCATCACATTTCCTAGATTGAACTGGAGATTCCAGAAGAGATTCGTCTGCCAGGAGAGATGAGTCTGCCGGAAGGGAAGAGTCAAATCATAATAAACCACGATTAGAGCTATCTCACTATTCACTCTTACTATTACCTACAGACTTTCAGAAAAATGTCATCGAGTCCTCATGAGCAAATTGACACATTTCTCCCCTTCTCAAATCATATTCCCTTCCTCGCGCGACCTCTCCTCATGAGCGTCTCAGATCAAATTCTCTTCCTCCCACGACTTCTCATGGTCAAATCAACACAGTAACCCCCTTCTCAATCTCAAATCCCCCTTCCTCGCGCGACTTCTCATGAGCGTCTCGAACCAAATCACCTTCCTCCCACAACTCCTCATGAGCGTCTCGAACCAAATCACCTTCCTCCCACAACTCCTCATGAGCGTCTCAATTAGATCCCCTTCCTCCCACGACTCTTCATGAGCGTCTCAAAATAAAACCCCCCCGCAACTCCTCATGGTCAAATCAACACAAGACTCTCCTTCTCAAATCAAATTCCCCTTCCTCCCACGACTCCTGATGAAGCATCTCAAATCAAGTCCCCTTCCTCCCGCCCCTCCTCAGCACGCCGAGCTTGAGCCCTTGCCTGCTCCATGAGCCTCTCTTCTTGTTGAAGAAAGTTGCGATAGCCAAAGGCCAGTATCTCGTCGCTAGTCGCATTTGCCATCTGCCTTTGCAGCGCCGCCAGAGCGATTTGCCCACCCTCGTCTGAAGGACCTGGACGCAGCCTGCGAGGAGCCGTGGCAGGCTCCACGGTAGCTGCGAGCGGGAGGACACGGGCAGGCTGCACGCATCCACGCGGGCATCTGCATAGCTCGCTGCATTTCTTCCCGCACAAATGGCCACAAGGGAGAATCCTGGGGCAGGGCTTCATACAATGGCGATGAACACGGTCGTTGGTGTGACATTTCATGCTGCACTTGTGGCCTTTGGGGCACTCTTCATTGCACGGCTCCAGGCAGCCGCCGTAATGGAGGTCGTCCCACTCGATGACCGTCCTGACAGTCGTATTGTTGCCGTGGGTACGGCATGTGAGTGGTATATAGTCCCCAGTCTGCGTTCCGAAGGCATTGAAGACCTTTTGCCAAGTCTCGTAGCTCTTCTGGCTGCTGCCGAGAATGTGTCGTGCGTTTCCAAACACATACAGTCCCCGCCTTGCTCTGCTCATGGCAACGACAGCACGATTCTCATCTTCCACAAACCCCACAGTTGCGCGGCCGTTGGCACCCATCAGATCCGAGGGGCTTCGCACCATGGAGAGTATGATAATGTCATTCTCCTCACCCTGGAATCCATCGACCGTTCGGACTGACCAGGCCGGATACAGGAACCTGAGCATATCATCGTGATGGATCTGCTGCTTGATGAGCTTGACTTGGGCGCTGTAGTATGTCAAAACGGTCACCTTGGGGGGCTCGATGTCCTGCATCATGAGATAGTGAATGAAGCCAACAATCATCTGTGCTTCCTTGAAGTTGGTATATGACATCTTCTTCCCCCATGTCTCAGGCCACTGGTGCTGAAACCACCATAGGTCCGATCCCATCCCCGGCACTGGCAGGCGATTTCTGAAATCCTTGACTGTCCAGTGATCTCGTAGCATTGGATAAAACGTCTGAACTACCTCGCGGATCCGCGGGATCATGCGGCGCTGCACCTGGAGCGTCTTGTAGGGCAGCCCAAGTTTCACAAGCCTCTCAAACATGGACACCTTGAGGTTGTATGGTGCGGCGCCAAGGAGTGGGATGTCGACTTGGGGAGCCAGTTGCTGATGATCTCCCACCAAGGCCAGCTGTTCCAAAGAGGGGAACATTGCAGCAGCGATGCTTGCCTCGCGTGCCTCAGCTGCCTCTTCGATAAGCATGACACGCGGCAACAAGGCGGCCAGCATGCCACGGTACTTGGACAAGCCCGTGGTGGTGCAGCCAATGATGTCAATCCCTTCATTCTCAATAATATGGATCGTGTTGGCCAGCTGATGGATCTTGAGCGTCTCACAAGCTTCCTTGAGCACTTGCAGCTGCTCTCGGATTGCCTTGATGGTGTAGTCTCTCAGCCGCGTCTTGAGGTAGTAGTAGACCAGGGGCCTTGCCTTTGCGTGAATCCTGTTGAGATCTGGAGTGCCCTTGACCAAGGCCCTGGCCTCCTGCCACCATCGACCAGTCCTCCGACAGCCAAGGGGTGCAGGGGCAACGGTGTGATGGGGATCCAATGGAAGGTATAGACCGCGAAGCTGGAAGGCAGCATCATCTGGGGCTTTGCCTCGTATAGCCTGGCCCTCTTCATCCAGGTCATCATCCGGGGTGTTGTCAAGTCGTCCTATAATGGGCTTCCTAGACGTGCCTGGCAGCATGGCGCGAATGCCCTCTTCTGGGTCCTGGTTGGAGAAGCTGTAGAGCCAGCCAATAACCAAGCTGATCTTCTTTGGGTCCGTACGTTCGTCCTTGGCAATCTGTGCAGCTGCTGGGCTGCCATTCACAAGAGATTGATATTGCTCGGGAGAGATGATGTTGGCTTCAAGAAGCTCCTGGGCGCCGACTAGGTCACGAGTATAGGTCTCAACCAGCTCTTCGATAGTGCCGTATATCTGCTTCCATGCCGCCAGACCTCGATAGTCCTGCCTTCGGTACCTGGACTTGGATCGGATATTGAATAAAGAATGATGAGAAACAGACTCTGAGCGGGACTGGCCGCCGAGGCGAAGGATCTTGCCAATGTTGTGCTTGAGGCACAAGTCCAAGATCTGATCCAGTGCGTGATTTGTCTGTGCCGAGATGATAATGGGCGCTCGACGCGATCCCGGGCCTGCTGCATTCTGAGTCTCAACAAAGCCGCGAATGGCCACCAAAGAGGTAAACGTCTTGCCGGTTCCCGGGGGGCCCTGGACGATAGAGAGCGCTTGCGTGGACATGACGTCGAATGCTTCCCTCTGTGACTGGTCGAAACGCTCGGCAACTTGGGGAACGACGACAGTATCGCCAGCTGGATTGGTGGCACTTGCAGCAGCTGACAGTCTGGCGCTGGCTGTGGGATCCAGAATGAATTGGTCAAGAGGAGTCCTGTAGAGAATGTTAAGTCTAGGGGAATAGCAAAAGATGGCCAAACATGATCTCCTTACTGGTACATGGCAGCATGCTGCAGGCCGAGCATCGTATGGCGGACGTTCTCAAAGTAGCCAACCTTAGCCTCAAGCATCACGAACTCCTCAATGGGGTCAATGACTATCTCGCTGGTATTGGCGAAGAAGAGCTCAACGCGCGGCAGATCAAAGGGGTTATCGCCCTCCTCGACGATGGGCACTGCCCTACCGTTGAAGGAGCGGGTGGCGACAGTCGCGACAATGCACTTCGACCGGAAATAGTCCCATCTCGGCGATAGCACCACCAAGGTGCCCGGAGTGAGCCGATCCGACTCCCTCCAGTCGACGGGCGTGTGAACCCTCTCTGTCGCGAAACTGATGCGGCTGCAAGCACCTTGCTTACTCAGGAGTATGCCAGTGACTTGGACCTGAAAAGGCAAACAGAGAGAGAGAGAGAGAGAGGGAGACAGTCAGCTCAAGTACTTATCAAGAGGCCGTTGAGATAAGGAAAATCGAGCAGGGTTAATGAGGTAGGCCGAAATGAGATCGGGGAGAAGCGGGAAAACACAAACCTGGGTATAGATGTACCCCTTGCTCCTCTCGCCCTCCATCATCCTCCGGTCGTATCGAAACTCGGCAACGGCCTCCCTCAGTGGCTCGGTCACCTCATAGCGACACAGCTCGTAGTGAACCTTTAGATACTCTACCTTGGAGTCCGGAAAGGTATCGAGGCGGTTTCCAGGGGGCAGAGGAGTATAGCTGGCCATCAGAGCTGAGGGGAGGACCATCTCAGGAGTCGATCGCCAGGCCTCACGATAGTCGTCACTAAACTGCTGGTCAAGCTGACCGTTACGAACATGCATCGACAGCTTGACCAGGGTATCTAGGCGAAAGAAATCCTAGAGTGAACAGTCAGAGCAAGTAAATGTATACAGGTGGATGGAGAGAAAGAATCAAGGCGGAACTTACAGCAGCTGGCGCTGGCACGTAGCTGAGTCGCTCGTGTACCGGCATCCGAGGACCGCCATCCTCCGGGCTAGTAGGAGGAGAAGGGCCGGGCTCTGGGCGGTTACCATTCTCAGGTGCTGCATAGAGGGGTTCCTTTCCTTTGCCTTTGTTCAGGGCAGATTGGGGGACGGATGTATCATCTTGAAGGGCCTCCGAATCCATGTGGAGAGTTCCTTCGCCTCTGTTGAGGGGAAGAAGTGGGGTGTAAACCTGCCAGGCTTGGCCTGAAGGCTGAGCATCAAGAAGACTCAGAAGCTGAAACTCAACAAGCCCAGCAGGAGCAGGGCTAGCAACGCGCTGGCCGTCGCCTGGAGCGTTCAAGTTGATTAGGTCCTGCTCGCCCTGCATCGCGGGCTCACGGCCAGGCTGGCGGCTGCTCTGTCCTTGGTCCTCCGGGTTTGGGGCGTGCTAAAAAGGCCAGTCAGTCGATGACGACAGAAAGTATAGCAGGTGAATCATGACAAGATACTTACAGAGACTGAACCAGGCTCAGGATGCCCATGCACGTGGTGGTCGTTGCGGCTCAACCAACCTTGAACGAAGGAGGAGAGATTTGTGTCCGCCGACATGGCTGGCTCTCGCCTCTTCAGCTGAAGGAAACAATATCAGTAAAGGCACGATGAGAGGGGCAAGAGGGAGGGAGACTCACGAGTTTTGAGAGATTGGGCATTGTGAAGGCAATGCGACGAAAGGGGCCATAGAGGGAGTAGCGGAAGACGAGGATATGCAGTGAATGAAAGAGTGACAGCGAGAGGCGATGAATGAAGGCGGTAGACGACGATGACACGCGAATACGATGGAGAGAGACGATAGAATGACAATACAGATCACCAGCCGTGATCGAGGGGGAGAAGTGAGCACTCCCGTAAGGAATGATATAAAAGATCCCAGGGCAGGCTGGTGAGAAAGGATTGTAGAAAGGGACGAGGGCAGAGAAGAAGAGAGGAGGAGAGAAGAGAAGAGAAGAGGGGAGAAGAGAAAACGGTGCAGGGGGAGAAGGAAAGAACCAAGAGGCCGCGTGGTGTGGTTGAACTTGAGGGAAGGAGGCACCTGTCGGAAGGCGGTCTGCAGACGTGCACCTGAGGCATCAGCCCTTCTGGCGCCGGACAGGTGCACGACCTCTACTCCTTCCTCTGAGTATCACTGAATCAATGACGTATTGAGTAGCATGGTCTCTGTATCTCCTCTCTTTGACCCGATTTCTGAAGAACAGAGTGATTTGGCGAGAATTTGAAGATGCTGGCCCCTGGAGGAGGAAGTGATATCCCCCATATGCAGTGATCTAGAGAATGGTTTGTAGGTCCCAGCCAGGAATTTCTCGAGATAGTTGTTCTTAAAGGGAGACAGTTGACAGTTTCTGCGATGCTTTGACAGTGTACCTTGAGGGCACTCTAAAGGTCGGTCAACAGGCTGCTCGTCGCCAAGTGCCATGTGCTTTGGGTCTGTGACAGTGCTTGCCAGCTGGTGCTTCTCTCTCCGTCCAATATGCCCATCTCTCAGGGCTTCATTACTTTCTCTTGTCCTAATCTTGTTTCCTAATCTATTACCTCGATTTTCAGCTTCTCACCTCGTCCCGTTCCGCGTCAGGCCTAATGTCCCCTTCCCAATCTCTCGGTATTGCAAACTCGTCTGCTCCCTTTTTCCGTCTTAGGCACCTCCAGAAAACCACCAAAATTCGCCACTGTATGTACTCACTCCAAAGTTCCTGACCGCAATAGATTCTGAGTTTTCAACAGATATCTGTTTCTCATATCCACCCTCGATGCCATACCAGGGGAGCGAGCTGCGAAAATTTCCCTTCGAAGATACCACTCGACCGACGACCAATGACCGACGAAGACCAAAGACATCAGGATTATTGACGACAACAACTGCAAAGCAGAAGGGGGAACGAGGACATGAAGGAGAAGAACGATATTGGAGGGCCACTGCAAATACCACCCGAGATCTTGCCCGGATAAGCTTCCTAACATGTCTGTTGCTTTGACGAACCATGGACGACAATACAACTTGTGAAACTACTTCCTCCGGTGCTGTGCGCTTGATACCAACAAAGTCCCAGCGGTGAAGGTATTCAGAGAAATCCAAATGTGTTCTTGGCCGGCCCCCCCATGAACAGTCTCAAGCGGCATCTCTGCTCTTTGCCATGGGCTGTTGGAGTCTCCAAAGAAACTGCTCTGCAATACTATCATCATCTACAGAAAGGGGGGAAGTGGCATCTAAAGTTCTCAGGAGGTTCGACCCAGTAGTACAACACTTCACTCTTGATGATATATATATAGAAAAAAAGATCTGCGTTTAAGCAAGTCTAATCTACCGTTGCCTGTCAATGAAGGTCAACTTCCGGATGAAGTAATAACGCCTCCAGTCTCACGCCCACGTAGATTGACTGACAGGTCGCACAGGCAGATCAAAATTCACGACAGCGAGTCAAAAAGGAAAACCGTGGAATTAGGCACCCCAATGGTAAGCATGGGCTGAAAAAGAATCCTGAGTGCGTAATCTGGGAATCGAACCCAGGGCTCCCCGACGTTGCGGATGGCAACGGAGAATTTTACCACTAAACCAATTACGCTCGAGATGTTATTTTGCCTCTGGATTTCATATTAGAGGCCTTTGGCATGAGAAGGAGTCCATTATCGCCGAGAATCAAGTGCAAGTTTCTTGATGAGACCTATGTTTTAATGTGAGCTATCGTTGTGTAGAGTATTACCTAGGTATGAATGCCAAGTTTTATCAAGTTCCTGGTTACTGGAGGTGGTTGAAATACTACTCAGGACACAAGCGAGATGAGAACAGCCTTGCATTCTCTCTAAAGTTGCTTCTATTGTGTCTCCGTATTCCCAACGGATGCCGAGAAAATGCACTTGAACAAATGCCATACATACAGAAATATATTATGAACAGCATATCGAGCACCGTTGCGCCGAATACAGAGGGTAGATGCCAAAAGGTGCCCTCCCTTGCACCTCGATCAGCATACACCGGAGAGAATCGACTCTGATTCAGAGATTGGCTGTCTCTTCCAATTCAGCCGACCATCAGGTCTGACATTCCAGTCCGACGCCTCCTCCACCAGCTCCCAGTCCCCGGTTACAAGATTCTTTTGTACGAAACGAAAGATGATGCTGGAGCCAAAGTCTTCAAAGACGAGCTCGCGCCGTCTGAGGCGCATCCACTGCTCGTTCTCGTCTCCCTCGACGGCGTTTGTGATTTCCGTCTCATTGTTCTTAATGGCAATGGCCCTGAAGATCCTGCTGTCTCTCAATGCGTTGCGGATGGGATACTGGCCCAGGATTCGGATCGCATCTTCTCTCACGGCTCGGTCTCGGCAGCCAAAGGAGACGACAAATAGGGGCCAGGTCCAGCCTGCGTCCATGGCAAAGCCGCAGTTGGGCCGGGACTTGAGCAGCATCTCTGCAAGAGTGTTGATTTCGCGATATTGTGGCGTGAGGCCCTTGACGGTGATGAGGCTGGAGTATCGTGGGACGGTAGTGTATATGTAGAGGATGAGATACTCGATTCGAATGCTCATGGCCTGTAAATAGCGTGCTCGGTCGGTCTCGGCGTCGCGGAGGATTGCCTGATACATGGGTTCGTACGCTTCGGTCCAGCGCTGCAGCCAGTACCGAGACTCTGCGATGAACTTGGACAAGACTGCATTTGACTTGAGGCTTGCAAACTTTCGGTCCAGCTCATCTGGGTCGGTAGTCTTGTGAAGTGCAAGATCCGCCGTCACTTTGGTGAGCATGGGAACGTGGCGGACCATCTGCCGCTGCACCAGCCCCCAATAGTCTCGCATCTCGTCCCAGGAGGTGAAGTGACGTGGCATATCGTCTAATGTGGAGATTCTGGTGAGCTTAGGTCGAAAGTACGGGGAATGCTTCGTAAATGGGATTATTCCCGGAGGTCGTCGAGGACTAGGAGGAGGAGCACGAGGTGACCACGGGTCGCTCTGGCTCTGAGGACTCGGTAAGCCGGTGATCTGCACCTGAGGGCTCTGAGGAGACAGCATGGGGGGCGTTTCGGGCTGGCTTGGGGTGCTCGGGGCCGCTGATGCTGAGGGAAGCTTTGTGCTTGAGTGGTCCGTTGACACCTGATATTGCTGATGCGAATGATGTGGCGGTACCGAGGAAGGAGAAGCGAACGATGATGGCGAGGATGCTGAAGGAGTTGGAGATGCAGATTGTTGGCCTGTAAGCTGGGGAGGTTGTGGTGGTGGGAAGAAGGCCTTTCTGTATGACCCCATGAAGGAGCGTGACTGCAGCTCCAGGGGCTTGTAGCAGTCCAAAATGTCCTGCACCAGTGCTGGCGGCGCGGGAGCAATCCTGACAAGATCTGGAGCTTTGTCGGTGCAGTTGGCGAGTTCGTTGAGCATCGAGAAGCCGTGGGTTATGTGCTTCAGGGCGGCCGGTACGTTTCCTCTTTGGGTCTCGAAGCAGATAAACAGCAGGGAAGATAGCAGAGCGGTTCTCATGCCCTCTCTCGTAGGCTTCATCTCTGACTGCATACGCAGTGCTTCGCAATAGTAGGCGACGGCGTTGAGATAGTGTCGATTGCTGCTGGTGTCGAGCCCAAATTCTGACCCGTGGACTTGGTACGCCTTTCGTAGAGCTCCCACAGCCATGGCTCCGTATCGCAGCGTGTTTTCTTCTAGCGTGACCTGCGGCATCGTGGCTGTCCAAAGACGAGTCTGGTCGATGAAGCCCCCTAGAAAGGTGACTGAAAGTTGCGACCATTCGACGAAATAGTCTCGTTGGTCATTGTTGGCGAAGCGGATGGTGTTGACAGAGGGTTCGACGATGATCAGGGGTGCCTTTTTAGAGTGTATAAGCTTGCCCTTGGACGATAAGGGGCGAGATTGATGCTGTTGTGAAGAGGAGGCGGAAGAGGCGTCGTCAGAATAGGAGTCACAGTAGCCGCGCCACTTCATGCAGTTGAGGCACGCCGGTCGAGTCTCGTCGCACTTGACATGTCGTTTCCTATGAGAGAACAAGAGGGTTTAGTCCGGGCTGCCTGGTTCGCGTGTCCGAGTTACATGTACAGAGAGAGTGAGGGGGACGCGATGCAGACGCAGGTAGCCAATCCTTGAGCTTGCGACGACTTACTTGCCTAGATGTTGCCATCACAGCTGGTTAGCAAGAGACATTATAGCTAGGCACGATCGTCAGTCGTAAACATACAAGTGAGACAGCCAGTGCGGGCTCGAGTTGAGCTGCGTCGTGTATGTCTTGCTCTGGAGTCTAGGGCGAAGCGATGAATTCTGGGCTGTCCGGTTGACGCAGGCTCCTCATGTGGCTGAGCAGAACGTGCTGAGCGGCTGTTTGTTTCAGAAGACTCCTTCATTAGAATCCTGCTATACCTGAGATTTGGGTGTCTCGACAAGGCTAGGCACGACATTGTTCGACCAACGTTGGCTCTCGCTCAAAGCAGGCGGCATCTCGTAGACTCACCTGGCTGAACCGCTGCTCTTGACGATCGGCAAAGTGAATTGTATCTCCATGCTGTCGACGCGATGCCCTTCGCCTACGGGACGCTTTGTGCATCAGCGAGGCCGTTGTCAGTCGTTGTGTTGCGTCTGAGGCTGGTCAGCAGCTCTGGGGTTGAGCAGTTCGGTTTCAACGGAGGTCGTGCCGAAATTGGCTCCTTGAGACCTCTGCTATGACCAAGCCTCCGACAGACACTGGGCAACACTGGTAGATGTAGTAGCTGTCTCGATCCCTCGCTCAGCGGTTCTGACTATTGTTGTCTCATATCATCCGCTGCGTTCTCTCTTGAAGCTCGCTGTTGTCTCTAGGCCGCCAGGAATCGCAATTGTCGGCCCAGACGCGAAGCGCGCAGAGAGCCGAAGGGAATTAAGAAAGGAGATCAAAAACCACGCTGTTGCCCGGTTCTTAGCTCAGGACTCGTCTGTGCTTTTAGTCACCCGAAGAGGATCCTGTAGTCCACGACTGGGCCCTTGGGCCCTTTGGCTTGAAAAGGCCAGTTCGGGAAGTGGCGTTTCGAGAACTGGAAATAAGATCGGAATATAGCGCAAGCCAGAGGAATCTAAGGGTGGGAAAATTGAACCAGACCAGGATTGGATCCGACGAGATGTTAAATTTGCACTCGCCTCGAGACCAGGGAGAAGGGCGACGTCGGGCGGTAAGAAGAAAAGAAGAAAACTGAAGAGTAATAAAAGACGAGAACAACAAGGCAGAAAGAAGAATGGTCTGCCTGGTATCCCGTAGGCAAATATTGAAGAGCTAGGGGGGGGCAGTTGAAAGCAAGATGCCATGCCGCTATCCCACACTCCGGACAAGGATGTTGAGTCGGAAAAGGCAAACCGGAGCCTGGCAGGGATGATTAAGCTGGGGGATGCGGAACCCCATCAGTCCCTGCCTGGGCTCGCACATTGCGGCCGTTATCAGTTCCAAGATGGAGGAGGTTGGAGATGGCGTGGAATGGGGCGAGACGGAGCAAGAATCAGGAAGACGTCTCTTGGCCTTTGATAGCCCGTTTTGCCGGATGCTCCATTCTGTCTGAAACATCTGTGGTGCTTGGTAACTACGATGGAAATGTGACTACTTTGCCTTTCTGTTTCTTGACTCTTCTGACTCGCCGAGTCTCCAGAGGAACAGAGAAGAAGATTGAAACCGCGGCACCTTGAGAGCCTCACAGAGACGCCTCTGCTTTGGGCCTTTCACAGGTCCTAATTCGATGTTGAGGAAGTCAAAACAGCACCCAAGCACGATAAGTGGCCCCGTTGTGCGACACTGACATGTCTCAGAGGAGGAGAAAAACGTGCAAAGTGGCGCTGCGGTCCATTTCCAAAGTGCGCCGTCGGGCAACTGTCCTGAGCCGGACACTGTCTGTCAACCACTTAGTGACGCCTCTTCCCCTTGCTTATACTAGAACATCAAGCCACCTGTGAACTAGGTCGTCTCCATCCCCCCATCCATCTTACGTTCTTCAAGGCTCAACGCAGGCAAGCGGAGGGTAAAGCGGGTGCTGAAGCAGCTCAGTCTGCCCCGTTGGGATTAGGAACGTCTGTAATCTGCCCAAGCTAGCCGATATCCTGCATTCCCGTCGATAGTCTTGCGGGGAGATACCCATAGGTTGTTGCCCTTGGTGGAATCGAATCTGCGTGTTCAAGAGGCAGAGCCTCGAATTCGTCTCCCGGCGGAGCCTGACAGGATGCATACCTGCTTGAGAAGATCTAGTGAAGGTAAGCAGATGACTGTCCGTTTGCTTGATCTTGCGCTGCTCTCAGCTGCCTGCACGTCCTTCGAGAGTCCCACAGGATTCACGTGGCTGCAAAATAGGTAGTTTGACTGGCCTAGTACATACCTTCTCAACATCTCTGGTCTCTCGCTCCTCACCATTTTCCCAACTGAACAGAGTCCCTGAGCAGAATACGAGAACACGCATCCACGAAGACCGGACGGGCAGAGCACGGAGCTGACGCCAGACATCTAACAAAGGAGCAAGAGAATAGAGCGAATCACTATATCCAAAAAAAGCATCCGAAAACTGCTACAGGGTCCGAGAGGGAGAGAGTGTGTGTATGGGGCCTGACATGGTGTTGATGAAAAGCCGAACGCAGGGTGTTCTAATTGCCGAAGGACACTGCAAGAAGCTCCCCCTTTGCGACCTTTTTGTCACCAAGCTGGGCTTTGGTTACATCGTGCGTACAATAAAGTCACCACAAACGCTGCCAAAATCTTGATTCGACTCGGGGATTCCGGCCATGCTGATGGAATACCTACTGGTAAAATGAGAGCAGGATATCGTGTGTGAATTGCCCTGGGGCCCGCTGACAGAAACTCTCACTCTCGTAGGTACCGATGAACCCAAGTGAACGAATGGATGACAAGGGAGATGTCGATATCCAGCCCAGCCGTTCGGGAGACAATGCGCCACGCTGGTACTCAAGAGGTGGAAGGGTTTCAAGTTCAAGACTTGGCGTGCCGTTTCGTCTCATCTCTTTCTCTGCTTCGCCGGGATGTCTCTCACGATCGGCTTCGACTATGAGGCTGATAAGGAAGGCCCAAGAAGAGAGAACGCCTCAGCTACCAAGAAGCTTCGAGCTGAATCCATCTGGCAGCTTCTGGCGCGTCTCCGATGCATGCCCATACCCCTGTCCGAAATGGGCATGATCAGATGTCCCTTGCAGCGAAATGCCAGTAAGTATATCCCACTATCTGAAACCGACGGAACTACGTGAAGACAGGATCTTTCTCGCTTCCCTGAGCGGGCAGCTATCAGGAATAGAACAAGTGAGGCATGACTGCCTTGCTTACGCCAGAAGCTTCGAAATACTACTCCCAAGAGCACTGCTTGAGTGCCACCTTCGCCGATTCCTTGATCCAGGCAGTCGTCTTGGCTCGATCTATGTTGGCGGGAAGTGAACTATGTACATGTTAGAATGGATGTCGTTCCAAGCTGAGTTGGCAAAGCAGATTGTTATCACGTCAACTTTACAAGGGACGCGGCGGACTACGCCGAGGTCATGATGGACAACGCATGCAGGACAACGAGTCGAGCCGAGCAAGAGTTTGACAGCAAGACCAAAGCGGCATCGGTCAACCGCATGAGAATGACAATGTCCCCAAGCGATGGACACTAGGGCCGGGCCTGTCCACATACCGCCAGGCCGGGGATCGCGACCTGGCAGCTAGCAGCCTCGGCTCTGCTCTCTAGTAGATGTCTCCTGCTGGGGTTGGTCAGGCCCTCTCTGTTAGGTGCGGGCACTTGCATCTGGCGGGGGGTGATTCTCTGTTGATTGGCGGTGGCCACGGCGCTTTGCTGCACTCGGTGCTTTGTCGAAGCAGGGGCTGGTCCGATCCTGCGTGGTCGTTGATGCACCATCTGTTTGAAGCTCGCTCTCTTGGGCGAGCCGCTCCTGACGAGCTGCAGGGGGCTTCCGGTCGGTTTGCGTCAGACCAGAAAATCGATACCTGAAAAAAGAAGAGAAAAAAATGCAGGACAGGCATCGAAGATCTCGGGTACAAGCAGACGCAAGCAAGCGGGAAGTGGTGGAGTTTGGCAGCAGCACCAGAAGAGTCTGTGGTGGATGCCCATGCCTAGTATCTCATGCATTCGGGTGGGTTTGTTGTGTTTCATCTTTATCATGCGTGCCGTGCTACGTATGTATGATCGATCTTGGAACCTTGAAAGTGTTTGAGGCAATTCACAGTATCTTACAGTTGGTTTGCCGTGAGAGCTTGTCTGATTCGACATGATGGAGGCATTTGATGCATGTTGACGATTGTCTTTTTGTACATACGGCGTATGGCGATAGGTACCTCACACGAAAGCTGTGTACAGGTACAAGAATTTGAGGTCCGTCATTGAGAATTTGTCTTGTTCTACGTACGTATGATCGTTCTTTGGCCAGTCCTGCCCCGAGAGATGCTCGAACAGTCAAGCCAATCTTGCTCCTGCCAGGGCCCTCGATCGGAAACAGGACTCGCTAAGGACTGCTTCAACCGGCACTACATAGGTACTGTAGTCTAGTCGTGTTGCTTGCAGTTCTTGTAGGCTGTCACCGAGTGAGGGGCCAGAAAGCGTGAGAGGTCAATGGCCATGGTTGGTCCGGGGGAGAGGGGGCAAATAAGACAATGGCGCAACTCTTTTCGTCTCTCGAAAGGCAGGAAAATTATTCTCAGTGTCGACGTGCCGGACAAGGTGCTGACAGACGTGCTCGTAATGCGCAAGATTACCTTATACTTTGGTTTGCGGGCATTCCTCGAAGCTTCATCACCCGTCAGAGCGACTCCCGATCGGGTCGTATCCAGTAAGTTGGCGAGTCAACTGTGGCCGAATGACTCCAATCTCTTCGCTTACTGGGGCTGTTCGCAATACGAATGCTGAGATGGGCCATACGAGGAATGAGAAGAAGCAGAGAGAAAACCTGGGGAGATGAGATGGGAGACGCCGGAGTGACCCACACAGGCCCAGGGCAGACAGCACCAAAATTGGCAGCAACCGGCTTTGATTTTCGCACCTCGACCAACAGCCCAGGAGCCTCGAAAAGAGGGCTGCGGTGGATGAAAATGACTGGAGATTATCGTCTACATATCAATTTATCGCGTAAAATACAGAGGACCTACTAGGACACGTCCGGATCGTAGCGCAGCACAAATCTCGTGTCTCGTCCATCCATCAAGTTCCCGGATTTCCACCCCCTGGCCGCCACAGATCGTCTTCAAGTCATCATCGTGCTTCCGCGTCTCCCAAGAGTGACGCTATAGCCACTCTCAGTTAGCAGCCCAGGCGGGCGACCTGCGCCATTGGGAGTTAGTGGCAGCCGGTTAGGGGGGAGAAAGGGCCTCAGCCGCCATAGTGGCATTCTGCTCCATTGCCTTCGTCAATTTGGGTGGCAGAGGCGCTCAGCTACAGCGGGTTGTTGTACTGAAGCCACGCGGTTCTTACGAGGGGGGGGCTGACAGTGCCTACTCTAGCTTCTGAGGGCGATGGGCTTCTACCTTGTCTGGTCAATGACGAGTAACGCAATTTGCCGTGATCCCGATTTTCCGACTTGCGACACATCGTGAGCTGATCTTCTCGCTCTCTTCGACTCCATCTCTCCCCCTTCTCGTACCTGTCATTGCATTGAGGTGGGAGACAAGAAGAGAGCGAGCATCGGCAGCTGTCCTGGCGCTTCCCGCTTCTGGTGTGTCTTCCCGTCTTCGCATGGCTTTCTCTCGTGTCCCATCCAGCGTCTCTCTCCCTTTCGGTGTTTCGACACTAAACTGACGATACGAGCGCCAAACTGTCAGCTCAATAAGGAGGCAAAAGGCAGAAGAGCACGAGAGAGTCACTCGCTTTTACGAACAGTCCTGCGATTTTCTCAACCGTCCTCCCAGCCTTGCGTTACCAGGTCTCGTCGTCATCGTTCTCGATATCTACCCGAGTTCCCCAACCCCCCTCAAGCAAGGGCCGGCCTCTTTAGATCTTTTCTTCGTCTGTCTCTGATCTTGCAGATTGCAGCTCTCGGCTCTGCCTATCCGCATGCGCCTTGATGCTGTATGATCCTGCGCCGCTGCTTTCTGCGAACCCCTGTCGACTAGTTGTTGCGTTTTTCTTTGATCCATCCATTGATCGGCGTTGTTGGCCCGCCAGTAGGTCGTCTTTTTCCTAATAAACAAATCGATCCCCCCCGAGGAACTTCGATCTGAGCCCCGTCGCTGCGGGCAATTGCAGCGCAGACCTGGGCCAACTCTGCGGCTTCTCTCTTTGATCGAGTCGCGAGCCAGAACCACGAGTCCACTGACGTTTCTGTGTAGCCTCAGGTCGAAGCCCGTCATGCAGCGCTACGGTGACCACGGCGACTCTACCGAGAGAGAACCTCTGGATGGCTACGGAACGCAGTCGCAACGAGCAGCTTCTCCCGACAGCCACGTCTACTCGCCGCATGAGTATCACGACCAGCACCAGCCGCCCCCGGTCCCCCAGCACCAGGGCCAGAACCACGACTATGGCCCAAGCCAGGGCTACGACCACGGCTATGACCAGAATCAGAGCTATGGCTACGACCAAGGCTACGACCACGACTACCGTGACGACGCTCCTCCGCCGCCACAGCATCAGCAGAATCAAAATCGCATGCAGAGTGACAGCGGCTACTTTGCCGGAGGCGGAGCACGCAATGACGGGTATGCGCAACCGAACAGAACCAACTCCCGCCGAGATTCCCAAAACATTGTGACCCCTGGCGCTGACAACTTCAGCGACATGGCCTCTGGAGGAATGGCCGGCATCGCCTACGGTGTAGCAGAGCGCAACGCCCGGGAGAGCGGCATGCAGGCGGCCCACGGCGGACTGCCGCCTCCTCCCTCGCACTATCAGGGCGGCTACGACCATCCTCCAGACGGCGAACGAGGCTCGCGAGCCGCATTCAATCCCCTGGGCATGCCGACGGCCGCCGCCGGCAGCTCGCGCTCGCCCTCCCGCAGCACGCGCGATCCCTATGCCGACGACTACTACCCGGCCATGTATGCGGCCAACTCGCGGAACAGCAACCCGATGCTGGGCATGGTCAATCCTAACGAGATTGTGGATGACGGCGACGACGGACTGGACTATTCGCGACGCAGCCAGCGCAACTCGATGCTGAGCGCCTCCAACTCGGACCGAGCAGCCAAGGGAGCTGCTGCCGTGGCGGCCGTGGCAGTGGGAGGAGTGGGAGCTGCTGGCGCCATCAAGAGCGCCCTGGGACGTAGTGGTGAGTATCTGCCATGATTCCGTGTCCTTCTTTCGTCTCCTATCCTGCCCTTGGCCCCTTGACCGTTGAATCACCCAGCTCCCCCCTGATGACTTTTCCCTTTGGTGGTTGATCAAGCCGGACATTGTATATCCGTCTTGGTTGTCCGACTGATACACATAACTGGAACAATGCTGACGCGTCTTTCTAGCTAAAGCAGCAACAACAACTGAAACAAATGCTGGCGAAGGAGGAGGCGAAGGAGGAGGCGGAGCCGGAGGTGGAGGAGGAGGCATATTCTTTGACAACGGTAGCACCGAGGAAAAGTCGGCCTGGATGGCCCAGCAAACATCCAAGAGCAAGAAATGGCGCTGGATCATCTCCATTCTCCTCGTCGTCATCATCGTCGGGGCGGTCGTTGGCGGCGTCGTCGGCAGCCGAGTCGCCAACAACCATGGCAGCAAGTCTAGCAGCGGCAGCGGCGGTTCCAAGGGCGGCAGCGGCAGTGGAAGCGGTGGAGGCAGCGGAAGCGGAAACTCGGACGACGACGAAGGCGACCTCGACATCAACAGCCAGGAAATCAAAGACCTGCTCAACAACCCGGACCTGCACAAGGTCTTCCCCGGCGTCGACTACACCCCCCTCAACACGCAGTATCCCGACTGTCTGGACAACCCCCCTTCTCAGAACAACATCACCCGCGACGTGGCCGTTCTCAGCCAGCTCACCAACAAGATCCGCCTCTACGGCACCGACTGCAACCAGACGCAGATGGTTCTCCACGCCATCTCGCAGCTCCAGATGACCAGCGACATCAAGGTCTGGCTGGGCGTCTGGCAGGACAACAACGCCACGACCAACGCCCGCCAGCTCGAGGAGATGTGGAACATTCTCGACAAGTACGGCGACGATCCCTTCGAGGGCATTATTGTTGCCAACGAGGTGCTCTTCCGCCAGCAGTTTACCGTCGCCAGCCTGGGCGACCTGCTCGACGACGTGCGCACCAACCTCACCAAGAAGAAGCTCAGCCTCCCCGTCGCTACGTCCGACCTGGGAGACGACTGGACGCAAGCTCTTGCCGACGACAGCGACTACATCATGGCCAACGTGCACCCCTTTTTTAGTGGAACAAAGGCAAGCGAGGCGGCCGCCTGGACGTACAGCTTCTGGAGCGAGCACGACGGCCCCTTTTGGAAGAAGGACAAGTCCAAGAACATCATCTCCGAGACGGGCTGGCCGACGGGGGGCGGCAAATACTGCGGAGGCCCGTCGACGTGCCCGGATCCTGCCGTGGCGGGCATCGACGAGCTCAACACCTTTATGGACGACTGGGTGTGCCAGGCCCTGGAGAACGGCACCAACTACTTTTGGTTCGAGGCCTTTGACGAGCCCTGGAAGGTCATTTACAACACCAAGGGCCAGGAGTGGGAGGACAAATGGGGCCTAATGGACGCCAACCGGAAGCTCAAGGACGGAGTCAAGATTCCCGACTGCGGCGGCAAGACTGTCTCTTGAGGCCGCCCGCGGCAGGTCCTCTGTATATACTCCCGATTGTTTCCTTTTCTTTTGTCTTGTGATTTACGGGTTGATGAGGCATGATGGAAAGCGAAACGATTCTCTGTGCTGGTTGTTCCATACCTACCTTACTCCCGCAACCCTCCTCCACCCAGCAGCAGCACCCTCTTTACCCCCGATCTGCAGGCCTCGAGTCTTTTGATCACTGTTCATGGTTCTTCAACTGTCTATAGCTAATCGTGTGTTGTTTTGTCACCTGTTGTTTCTCCCTTCCACCTTACTGCCCTATATTATGCTAGATTATGCTGGATGAAGCATCTGGCGAGGCGAACATACGGAAGAGGCTATTGTCACTTACCCTGCGCTTTCTGCGCTTGCGTCTTGTTTTCTCTTTTCGCTGCGAAGAGGCATTATCACATAGGGCGTTTGAGGATTAAGAATGCATAAATGCTCATACCTATACGATTTAATAAACATAATTGAAGCCGATTGAAAAATTCACACCCGATGAGAAGTGACGAGACCTACTTAGTCGAACCCAATCAAAAGAACTCGATCTCATGGAAGATGGTCAAAACCGATTAAGAAAATCATTTCTGTTTACTAGAGAATTTTGCGTATCATTGAAACTGATCATCGTAACTGAAACCGACTAGGGTAACAAACTCCATTCCTTATGCGCCCAATGCTTAAACCCATCTCTCATTTCTCAACCCATCTCTCAGTGTGTCTGAACATTTTACAGAGGTCAGCTCCCTAGACAGCCCGCTGATGAGCCAGAGGTGGACGGAGGCAAATGTAGGTTCCATGGAAGGCGACGCCGCCCTCGACCTCGGGGAACGTGAATATCTTGTATTCCTCAAAGATCTTCCTCAGGGGGGCGACCATGGTTGGAAAGTCTTCCGGCAGGAGATGGGTACTTGGGCAGAAAATGGTCAGCACAAGGACCTAGAAATCAATGGAAGCTAGATGGGGAGGAAAGCATACTTCAAGTCCCAGGCGTCAGCGCACGAGCCCACGAAAATGGACGGCAGCTCGCCCTTGAGGACCTCGGCGTACAGATCATAGTACAGGTGAGGGCCGTAGAAGAGGGTGTCGGGCTCCATGTGCTCGAGGCCCTCGGGAGACTCGACAACGGTGTGGCCAAGAGACTCGATGAAGGCGACATCGTTGACGTTGAAGGCGGGCTCCTGGAAGATGATTTTAAACGGTTCCTTGCCCAGGCTCTCTGCTGCAAGTCGTGTAAGATTGCGCAGGTCAGCAAGTGAATGCATTGTCAAGGAAGAGGGCAGAAAAGAGAATGTAGATTGATTTTCTCTTTAAACAGCTATGCAGGGTAATCAGGGAACAAGGGCCATTGAGCTTACCAACTTCATCTGCAATCACAAGCAGGGCCGCCAGCTGGCAGTAGGAAGTTCGCTTGGCCTGCCAGTTGCCCTCAGGGTGGTCGAAGCAGCCAATGCCGAAGCAGACAATCTTGGAAACCGGGTCCTGGACATAGTTGGGGAAAATGAGGATATGATCCGCCAAGATCTTACGCAGCCGGGCCTCGGGGAAATAGGCCTCGAGGTCGGCCTGGATAGCCTGGAACTCCTTCTGGAGCTCGGCAACGACATCTGGGTCGACAGCCAGGGGTTTCGCACCAAGGGTCGGGCCATTAGCCGCCTCCCTGTTGGCGGATCGAACACGGTCGGCCCACCTGCTATGCTTCACCTGGATCCAGCCTTCATTGTTGTCCGCCATGGTCGTCGGGCTAGCTAGCAGGTCAAGGGTTGTAGAATAGAGGCCTGGTTTATGGGGCAAAAGGAGGCTGTCCAGGGGGATTATGTAGAAGGGCTGCTAATAGAAGACAGGAACAGGCAGGGCGCTGGTGCTGGAGTGAATGGAGAAGAGTGAGGCTGCGAAGCCGCGGGTTGGCAAAGAGGTGAATGTGGGAGTCTGGGGTTTGTGATTTGTGGGTTTGATTTTGTGGCGGGCTCGCTTGGCCCCGCAGGGTGCGAAGCACGTGCATACACGTGCCAAATTTGCGCACTGCCCGTTTTCGCTCGCTAAAGGCTTATAGCGGTGCTCTAGGCGCTGAGGCGCTGTAGCATAGTGCTGTTGGCTATGCACAGACCACCCGACGGCTGCACCTCGAGATGCTGTTGTTTTGACATTGTAAGAAGACTGTAATAATGTTCCAGCAAGCCTAAACTAGGTAAAGAAATAAGACTTATGGGGTGATTAGATCTGATAATTTATAATGAAGTCTGATTGAATCTGATTGAATCTGTTTAAAGAAATCAGATCTGATTGAATCTGATTGAAGAAATCAGATCTGACTGAATCTGACTGACGGAATCAGATATGATTGAATCTGACTGAAGGAATCAGATGTGATCAAAACTGATTAGGGAAGTCAGGTCTAATCGAAGTCAGTCAAAGCTGAAGCAGGGATCCAGAACTGATTGAACCTGATTGAACCTGAATAAAGGCATCGGATTTAATTAAAACTAATAAATAGACTTAGATCTTACTTAGATTACTCACTGGGATTATATTGTACTAAATGAAGTCCTCTTAGTATCTCCTTTACTTGTATGCTTGAGCTCTTTGCTTTTCTGTTTGATTATATATCTCCAGTTGTATTGCGCAATCCCTCAGACTTGCCTCCCACTGGTGCGTGTATGTAGTATACGCACATTCTCCTCAGTGGCTCGGCAGATCGACGCTACCCCAACGCATGCCATCTCCAAATAACAAAATAGCCAGAATAAGGCTCCCCGAATCCCCAAGAGAACCAATCGAATCTTTCCTTGCCTGAACAGCCTAATCATACCTTGACCTGCCGAGTCAATCACATGGCAGAATTTGGCGGTGAGGCCCACGGCAACTGTATCAGACGACAAATTGCTTCACTCTGTTGGCTTACACCTGTCGTCATACCTGTGAGGGCGAAGCGGAGACCTCCTCTCGACCAGACGGCTATAAGTCCAATCTGCTGCTGGCCTTGCTGTCCAATTTGCTGTCCGCAATAAAGCTCACAACTCGTCTTGCATCCCTTGAATCTCCAGCTGACTGATTCTCTTCTCTTTGTACAGCCTCATTCGCAGTTCCAGCCTCGTCATCTTCGTCCTCGTCGGCATCACCATGGCTACTCAGCTCCACAGCCAGCTGCCGACATGCGAGCGCTCAGCTCCCGGATCAATCAATATTCGCCCAGCCGAATTCCCCAAATCTGCGTCTCCTCCGCCTGCAGACCTCGATCTCAATCAGACCGCCCAGAAACTGGTCTCGGCGTTGAACGAGGCACTCGCCAAGGGAGACTACGAAGCTGCCTCGAGGCTCTTTGTCGACCAAGGCTTCTGGCGAGACCACTTGGCCCTGACGTGGGAGTTCCGCACAGCTCAAGGACCCGAAGCTATTCGAGGTCTGTTGAAAACTAGTTCCCAGTCAAAGAATGGCTTACGCTTGAAAGAAATTGCTGTCGACACGAGCTCTGACGTGCGGTCACCTCGAGTTGCCCCCCTCGATGGAGAAGGCGAGGTTACTGGGATACAGTTCTTCATCAACTTTACAACGGTTGTTGGATTTGGTGTAGGCGTGGCCCGGCTTGTGAACGACAGTGGCACCTGGAAATACTTCTCCCTCTATACAGCACTTCAGGGGCTTACTGGCCACGAAGAGCGAATCAATGGCAGACGGCCGTATGGAGTCGAGCACGGCGCAAAACCAGACCGGCAGAACTGGGCCCAAAGGAGAGAGAAAGAGATCGAGTATCGGGATGCTGATCCAGCTGTTTTGATCATTGGTGAGCATTGATCACCTTCTTCTACTCCGGTAGACCCCTGGATTATCCTGTCACGGAATTAAAACGAGCTCCTACTACATATCCTTCACGGCTAACATCTTGCAGGTGCTGGTCAATCCGGACTGACAGCAGCGGCCAGACTCAAGATGATTGGCGTCGACGCCTTGATCATCGACCAGCATGCCAGCGTCGGCGACAGTTGGAGGAAGCGATACGATCAGCTGGTCCTCCACGACCCCGTCTGGTACGACCACATGCCGTATCTCCCATTCCCACCGCATTGGCCCATCTTCACGCCAAAGGACAAGCTGGCGCAGTTCTTCGAAGCCTACGTCAACTTGCTCGAGCTCAACGTCTGGACCAGCGCCACACTCGAGGAGCCTGCTTGGGATGCCGCAAAGGGCAGTTGGACTGTGAAAGTCGTGCGACGACTGGCAGATGGCTCGGTAGAGACCCGAACCCTGCATCCACGACATATTGTCCAAGCAACAGGCCACTCGGGCTTCAAACACGTGCCGCAGATCAAGGGGATCGACACGTTCCAAGGGGACCGCATCTGCCACTCTTCAGAGTTTCCAGGGGCTCGGGAAGAGAGCCGCGGCAAGAAGGCGGTCATAGTCGGATCATGCAACTCGGCCCACGACATTGCGCAGGACTTTGTCGAAAAGGGCTACGATGTCACAATGGTTCAACGATCAAGCACCTTTGTCACCACCTCCAAATCCATCACAGACATTGTTCTGCGCGCCTACGCAGAGGACGGTCCCCCGGTGGAGGACGTTGATCTTATGATTCATAGTCACCCCATGGCTGTGCTAAAGACTCTTCAAATTTCCGTTGCCCGGAGGCAGGCAGAGAACGACCGCGACATTCTCGAGGGCCTCAAGCGCGCCGGGTTCAATGTGGATTCTGGGCCAGGCGGAGCTGGCCTCTTCTTCAAGTATTTCCAGTTGGGAGGAGGATATTACATCGACGTTGGGGCCTCTCAACTCATCATTGACGGCAAGATCAAGATCAAGTCAGGCCAGGAGGTGGCCGAGATACTACCTCATGGCTTGCGCCTCGCAGATGGCACTGAACTAGAGGCAGACGAGATCATTCTGGCAACAGGGTACGGAAACATGCGAGAGAAGACGCGACAGATGTTTGGGGACGCGGTTGCAGACAAGACACAGGATGTCTGGGGGATCGGCCAGGGGGGTGAGCTTCGCAGTCTTTGGCAGCAGAGTGGACACCCTGGGTTTTGGTATCACGGGGGCAATCTAGCGCTGTGTCGGTACTACTCGAGGGCATTGGCGTTGCAGATCAAGGGGATAGAGGAAGGCGTATATCAGTATGGAGAGAAATAGAGTAGAGAGCGGCTCTGTCTTTCTTTGAGACGTGTTCGCTTGGGACTGGTAATTACCCTGACGCATCGGATTCTGAGTGCCACTCTCCTTCCAGCGTCAGCGTCGAATAGGTAGAGCTGCCTCCCGCCTTGAGACTGTAATCTTGGGCACATATCCTCGAGGAGATTGCAAGTGTTGAAGCGACTGCCTGTACCAGAATGGCGTGACGTACTTCTTGCTCGCAAGTAGGAGGCAAACTGTCCCTAGGCAGGGCAAGCGTGTTCGAATTATAGACACTGCCCGCTCAGGGGACGAGCAATCATCTTGCTGCTGCCACTTGCAAGTTGAGGTGTGTTTCGTTGTTTGCCACGGCCCTTGTCATGGGAGTTAATGAAGGGGAAGGGCGTACAATCGGGCATCTCTTCCCGATGTAGCTATCTCTTCTTGCTTGTTGAGTGTCTGGCACTTCTACCTTGAGGTCTCCTGGGCTTTTGGAACTTGTAGCTGGTGCTCGCCATCGTTCGTGCCTTTAGGGATCTCAACCTTTGGCTTTCCTTTCTTAAATATAGAGAGCTGTAGCCTTCTTGTTTGGTCTTTCACTGCCGATTTATTGACTACCCAAGCGAGACACCTTCTCTACCGTATCCGTTGATGCCTTGCCCTACGCTTTCCCTCGTGTCGTGTTTACTGAACGCTAGCTCTCCGGATTTGACTATAAATTCCCTCTCCTCTCCTCGATTCTCCTCTTTCAATCTCTTCTTTTCTTCATTCTCTTCAGTCTGTGAATTGCTCTGCCACGAGCATCACCACCGCAGCCACCATCAACACCATCTCAACCGTCGTCTTCTTCGTCTTCTTCCTCGTCCTCGTCCTCGACTTCTTGTCGTCGCCGCCGCCGTTGCCGTCATCAGCATTGCCATCTACCGATTTCACCATATCTTAGCCAGCATAGCAACATCTGCATTTCTTCACGTCATCCTTATTTGTTTTTCCTACCATCTTTACATTCCTATTCTTATTCATCATCTTTCCATCAACATCTTTACCAGTCATTTTCACATCAAAGGGGGTCCAGCACTCCACTGCTTTAGCTGTGGCTCTGGGTTGGGCTGGTGAGTAGTTTGGGGAGCAGGTTTCTCATGGCATTGGTGCTGACATCCTCCCTTTCAGGCATCTGCTCTCGTTTCTCCTTCTGCCAACGCCCATGTCTTCAAACTCTCGTCGACCAGAGGCTGCTCGCCTTGTAGACCTGCTGCGGTTATGAGATACGACCTGGCGTGAGAATTTCCTCCTTCGCCTCCTCATCACAGAATCTCGGGGGCGCTGGCGGCCGGGACCAGTAACCGAATGGGTGCGAAACACAATTATTCAACATTTTTATTCGGTATCCTTACTGCGATTATTTTGTCAAATATCCTCTTTTTTCAACAGCGAGTATTGTTATGGCGGAAGAACTCGAAGCCATGATGATGGCATGGGAGGATCTATTGAGGCCTCAGGTCATATGGGCTCAGGCATGTGGTTGTGGGATTTTGGTAGCAGAGGAAGACAGTCAATACATTTGCGTGTTTGCCATTTTTTTTTCTTCTTTTTTTGTTTTTTGCCCATCTCTTGATACATTTGTGTGCTTTGTCGTCAATGGTTGACGCTTCGCAGTAAGTGAAGGGCTCCCGTGCTTGCAAGTTTGTTGCTCAATGCTCAATGGCCGTGGCACACACTCTTTGAGATAGCTGGGGGATCCTGGTTGAAGCTACGCTTCAAGCTTACACGGATACTAGATCTCGGATCGCCACCGCGCCGATTCCCCCATCCCCCCCTTCTCCATGTCGCCACTCAGCTATTGTCGACTAATGTGAGCTAGATGCGCCTCTCCTCCCTGGACGATCTAGCCAACCTCGGGCGGGATCTCGAAGTGACATGCACCCGCTGCAGTGGATGGTCATGATTACAATGTTCCATTAGCAATAACTTGATTGGCATGAGCATTGCGAAGCGTCATCACTCTCTCAGACTCCAGACGGACCAGACAGTCCGTCTTACAGTCAAGGTGTCAAGTTTACGATGCGATAACGTCACGACAGCATCAACATTTCAAATGGCATTCATCTCATTGGTTGACCGATCAAGACGAGCATCGTGTATCGTGTTCCAAAGATATGCATGTTTGGAAACGAGACGAAGTATATTTATATTTAATGGCATGAGTCTGCACAGTCTCAGCTTCTCCTCGCCATTCCCATCTCATCCTCGCTCATTCATTCACCTTCCGCAAAGCCCCTTCCACAAAAGAATGTTTAGTGTGCGCACTGCTCCTCTCACGTTGCGCCAGTGCAGTAGATATTGTTCTCCCTCTTTCGCCCGTCGAACCTTTGCCCAAGCCGTCAAGATGTCGAGTATTTCCGAGGCCATCAAGAAGGACCACCGCGAGCTGGAGCAGTACTACAATGAGGTGATCAACAACCAGGGCGATCATGACTACCAGGAGCGGTACGGCAACCAGTTCGTCTGGGAGCTTGCTCGTCACTCTGTCGGCGAGGAGCTGGTTGTGTATCCTGCGTTCGAAAAGTATCTTGGGAGCAAGGGCAAGGAAATGGCCGAGAGTGATCGAAAGGACCACCACGTCGTGAGTAGCCTCACCGCATCCGCATCCGTGTTGTATTTCATGACTGCAAATTTACTGATAGTATGACTCAAACAAACAAACAGGTCAAGGAAATGCTCAAGACCTTCCAAAACCTAAAGCCCTCAGATCCAGACTACGTCACCAAGCTCAAGGAGCTCTGGGCCCCTCTGTCGGAGCACATCAAGGAGGAGGAGGAGCGAGACCTGCCGACGCTGGAACAGAAGCTCCAGGAGGTCGAGGGCGAGTCTGCGTCCATGGCCAGGTCCTTTGGCCGCACCAAGGCCTTTGTGCCCTCGCGCAGCCATCCCAGCGCTGGCGAGCACCCGCCGTTTGAGACTGCCATGGGCCTGCTTGCTGCGCCGATTGATCATATCGCGGATCTGTTCAGGAAGTTTCCCGATGACACGGTGTCTCCCAATCCTTCGACCAAGTAGAAGGAGTTGGTGTTGATTCCTTTTCACAATTATGTATTAGTATACGAGGTCTGAAGAGTGTCTCTTCGAATATGTATCATTAGTAGTATACGACTTAATGAAAGGTGTCTATTCGAGCATTATTTAGTAGTCGCAGAGTACCTTTTGTGAAGACTATCCGAATCTGTGTGTTGTCAAACCGCTCATAACTCATCGTCTTTTTATCCGAATGGCTTTTCGAGCTTGTATCGTTCTTCCATGTCCTCGTAACTCATGAGCATCATGCTCTTGTTCTTGTTCATTCTTCTTCTTGTTCTTCTTCTTCTTGTTCTTCTTCTTCATCACTCCTTTGTACATGACCTCTTGCTGCTTCTGTCGGTACAAGTGCATGCTTTTTTCTGCGAATGCTCCTAGCTACCTCTATTTCCTCCCAAAATAATGTGCCTACTCTATGATTTTGACAGACCATCCTCGTTGCGATAGCTGCCGCTGTCACCAAGCTTGAGCACGTCAATCAGCCTCTTCAGCATGCTGCTCACGCAAAGCTGCACATTGCTTTGGACGACCCGCTGGTACAAGGCCTTGTGCATCTGGTTCCGTTCTTTGGGCGACATGGTCAAGGCGTGATGGATTTCATCGGCCACCTGACTCACGTCCCAGGGGTTGATACGGATCGCCTCTTCCAAGCTGCTTGCCGTTCCGCTGAACTCGGAGATGATGAGTGGCCCATGAGTATCACGTTGACACGCGACATACTCCAGACTCGTCGTGCTCATTCCCTCTCGCACGCAGGTGTTTACTGCCACATCCCCAAGGCGCAGGACGGCAAAGTACTCATCCTGAGACAGTCTCTGGTTGTGTATCTGAACGGGTGTAAAGTCGAGGGAGCCGTAGGCCTGATTGATGGAGCTGGCCAAGTCGTTGACCTGACGGGCGTAGACGATGTTATCGCCGTCGTCGTCTGCCATGGTCGTCGGGCTCGTGATTTGCACCAGGACAACGTGATGTCGCCACTCCGGATACTTATCAAGGAAGCGCTTGAAGCCGTGGAGCTTCTTCTCCACGCCTCCAAAACGGCTCAGGGGGTCGCTGCCAATGATGACCTTCTTGCCCTTGTATAGCTTGAGCAGTTCGGCGTATGTCTTGTCGACTGAAGGGGCATAAGCCAGAGATGTTATCTTGGCGACGTTGATCCCAGACGGAAGCACGGTCAGATGGACTCGTGCTTTGGTCTCGTCCGCTTCCACCCATTCACTTGTGGCCTTGCAGCGAAGGATTCTGGAACACGAGTTTGCAAAGTGCTGCAGATAGTGGAAGGCCTGGAAGCAGACGAGATCAGAGGCAAGGACTCCCTTCAGTATCTCCTCTCGTCGATGCAGACAGCGGATGAGCTCGCTGGTAGGGAAGGGAGACTCGAGGAAGAAGATGATTTGCATTCCGGGGTGGCGTTTCCGGAGAAGTTCTGGGACGAGCATCAGGTAATGGTCGTGAACGACGACAATGTCGCCCGGCTTGTAGGCTTCGCAGACACGCTCAGCGAATGCTTCGTTCATTCGGCGGTAGTCGTTCCATCGTACAATTGCCTCATGGCCGTCTGTTGGGGCGCGTTGCTTGTAGTGAAACAATGCGCAGAGATCGTGTTCGGCATACCGCCTCCATCTCGACTGACCCTTGAGCTTGATTCCGGCATCCGTGATGTCGTGTTGATCGGCCAGCCAAACGGGCACGGTTCGTATTTGGTCGTTGTACAGCTTCTCTTCGAGAAGTGCCTTACTTTTGCGGGAGATGAACGTCTCTCCAGATCCCACCTCCTCGTCTCCGGGGGCGTGTCCGCCGAGCGAGGTGGTTGTCGAAGCCGGGACCGATTCCTGAAGCTGTTCCTGCGAGGCGGATGCGCTTTCGTTGTCTGTTACGTTGTATATCTCCCCCGTCCATGCGACCACGGTGTGTTGCCACGGGCTCTCGGGCGAAGAGAGGTACGTGAGCGAGTCTAGGTGGGCAGAACAGTGATACTTGTGCTCTAGCTCCTATCAAAGTGTTAGCTGTCTTCTGCCCTCAAGAATGAAGTAGATCTGGCTTGGAGACTGACCCATTTCCCTCCTCTCCGAAACCGCAGGAGCTGAGGCAGAGTGAACGTGACGGACAGAACGTTGCCGCTCAGGGGAATATCGCCTCGTCGTGCTGCCAGTGTGATCTCGTTCAAGGGTGACACAGCAGGTGGCTGAGCCGGCACCGTATGAGCCGTTCGTCGAGGAAAGTAGTCTTGCTTGTCTTGTTGAGGCCGTCTCGAGCTGGGGAATCCATTGGGACGTTCGAGGCCGTACGTCCCCTGGGAGATTCCTGGCGTCACTGGAATGCTGGTGATGGCTTCTGATTCATGAGGCGGCAGCTGCGTATCATTCCGCTGCGGCACGGCTGGCCGAGTCGGAAGGGCTCCCTGTGGAGTGAGTCTGTTGGCCATCTTGAGAGATGGGGGGGTTTGCAGCCGCAGTTGATTGATAGCACCACAGTAGGTAGGATAGGATCAACAATGGAACAATGAGGCTTGTAACCCGGGTTTAGTTATTGAATCACAGGACAGCGTTATCAAAAGGCCACAGAGATCTGAACATATACGCCCGAGCGCTAATAGTATTTGTCTCTTTTGTTCTATCAAGATCGGAAATGCACGGTCCAGGATCGGCTCCAACAGCGCCTCGCCCCTCGACAGATCTGACGGTTCTACTTGCCTCTGGCGAACCGCATCTTCAGAAGGGACAATGCTGATAGGCCCAAAGCATAGGCTTGGCGACGGATCTGTACGATTCAAGAGGCAGTCTTTTGCCTTGTCTGACCTTGTTTTTTTCCCGGAGCGCTTGCGCCGAAAGAGATCTTCACTGACGTCAATCGCCGGTCATTGATTGATGCCTTCGTGAGCGCATCGCCAACGCCTTCTGAAGCTGCGACAAGGAGAATTGCATGCAATTACAGTACGGTATAGCCTAGAGTAGACAAGGCTGCTGCTCCAACGTTGATTGAAGCGAGCCTATCAAAAGTCGTTTAATTATTATTATTATTGTAGTGCAAAATCCTGTAATACTCGACACGGTATTCCCAAGTTCAGTCGTTGTGTTGTTGGGGGGATTGGTAATGAGGAGACCATGACAGGTCCCATTTCACCAAGAGATTCTACATCATGCATGACGACAACCCGACCGGGATTTATTTGCAGTCCATCACAAAATGGAAGAGAAGAGGGAGATTTTGAGAGATATCTATTTGGCCAAGGATCCGTGAGGTTTGCCGTCATGCAGAGAGACAACACAACTTGAAGAAATAGTTTGTACAGGGGTCTAACTACTCTATTCTACGTATCCATTCCCATTATTGAGGTCGTCATCATCATTTAAATGCCGTTTACCACGCCGTGTGTCCACCGTCGATAATCAGGTTGCTTCCCGTCATAAATGTGCTGGCATTGCTCATCAAGAACAGCGCCGCCCCCTTGAACTCGCTCGTCTCGGCCAGCCGCCCCATCATGTTGGCCTGGCTCCACGTCTCTCTCAAGCCCGGCACCTCCTCAAAGTTCTTGAGCACCATGGGCGTGACAATGTGTCCCGGGCTCAGCGAGTTGACGCGGATGCCGCCCTCGCCGTTCTCCTTGACCGAGCTCCACTCCATGGCCAGGTTGCGCGACAGCTGAATCACCGCCGCCTTTGACGAGTTGTAGGCCGCAGAGAGCAGTCCCTTGTTTGCAATGCTGCCAGACATGCTGGCGACAAAGCAGATGCTGCCGCGGTTCTTGTACTTGAACATCTGCCGGGCCGCTGCTTGCGCCGTCATGAAGACGCCCGTATAGTTGGTCTGCAGCATCTTGTTGACGTCCTCAGCCGTGTAGTCGATCGCGGGAGTGAGTTGCTGGATGCCAGCAGCCGCGATAACGCCCTGGATCCCCTTATTCTCCGCTGCAATCTCCTCCATCAACTTGTTGAGTGCTGCCGTGTCGTTGACATCCAGCTGTTTATACTGGAGTGAGCCTCCCCATTCGGGGACAACTCGTTCCAGGGCCCTCTGATACTCGTCGTCAGGGCTTGGTAACCGATCAAGGCAGTAGACTATATATGCGACAGTTAGACACACCGATGGAACACTATGGGAATAACCCATGGGCATATATCCGGGTAGGAGTTCGCCATACCTTTACCACCAGCCTCGACAAGTGCTTCTGCCATGGCCAATCCCAGCCCTCGCGCACCGCCCGTGACAGCAAATGCTTTGCCGGCCAGGTCAAAGTCGGCAAATCTCTTGGTGCCAACTGCAGTCCCCTTTGGCAGCCCGGTGACGTTCGTCCCCGTTTCCCGAGATGTTGCAAAGTGTCGTCGATTGTGATGGGAGGTTGCGGTAGGGTTGCATGACGCCGCCAGGGGGGCTTTGCTGATAGGAGCCGCCTGCCATCTTGTTGGGGTCGCAATTGGCACCTTGCACCGACCCATTGGGTTGCGGCATCGAGCAACTAGTCTTGCAGACATGGCTTTGTGGTTGGTTATTTTTGTCTTTCTCTTTGTCCTGTCTCCTTCTTTGTCTTGTTATCGTCGAACCAGCGGCTGGCAATGTAACCTGAATGAATTGAGTCGCACAACACACGAGAGTCGAACTTGTCGAACGTTGCAATGCCATTCTTTAAGCTCAAATATCCTGAGGTCGCGAATCTGAAGAACCGGATCGTTATGCATCCTCGACGTCATGATCTGCAGCTGCCCGTTGCTAGTCCGTCCCTGAAAGTGGCAAAAGATGACCCATCGAGGCAGCAGAAACCGTATCACGACGACTCGGAGCTTTGGCTCCGAATATAGATGGTGAGATCTAGCGGCCGTTTGACATAGGCAACAGTCTTTTGTCCGATTTACCAAGAAATTAGCTATGCCAAAGTTCCATTTATGCTCCACAGGATTGACGTCGGGTTCTCTTCGTGCAATCGCACACACACGTTATAGACCAGCTAGTGACGATGTTATGAAGGCAGTCTTACATGTAAGCTGTGGATCGAGAGGCGTCAAGGTCGAGGCACTTCCGCGGCATATGCCCGAAGGTGCCAAATGACGGGCATGGACTGACCTGATTGAACACGATGTTGTATAGAGCGTCAACATGCACTGTAGATCACATTCGCTTGAGAAGCCAACATGATTTGATATTAACGTTTCGGATTGATGAGTCTGTAGAGGGCTCTGCTTGCCTGCCAAGGTTGTGATTTCATGGTGTAGCAGAGAATTTGAGCTCCAGATGTCACCCCGCCGCGCTTTTGGGCTGGCGAAGAGTGTCTGGGACCATCTCGAATCGATCATTGCGGGAATTTCGAATTAGTCCAGTATCAGCGACTGCGTTATCGAGGCAACATCAACCGTTGGTAAATCAATTGACTGGAGATTGGAATTTTGGGAAAGCTTTTGAAGCAAATGGCGATGTCAAGGCGTCGAAGCACTACGTTCAAACTGAGATCAAGACCTGAGCATGCCTCTGTTCAAGATTGAATTGAGCCGCCCAGATGGCTGCCCATCGCACAACAAAGAACACATTCTTCTGACTGTTCAATCCGTGACTGACCTACCAAGCCACTGGTGTTGAACTATGGTGTATAGACTCCTTCCATATAGTTGACCGATGGGGTTGGGCGAGCTTGTTTCAGTCCATGCGCTGAAAATCAAGTGTCTTATGGATGTGAAAGTTCAAGGGGGCGTTGCTATGTGCATTGGCATACCACCTACCTACCAAGGCATGACGAGAGCTCTGACATTTCCTGCTGAAAGCACCCAAGGAGTGGGGAGAATAGCAGAGAGGCCAAGTTGGAGACGAAATTCCTCTACTGCACCGGAGAGAGATATCATGCGTCTGTTCTGCAGCCCTACAGCTGCATACAGAACATCCAACGGCCTGCTACAGCTGCCTGCACGAGCTGCGGCATCCAGCATCAAGCAAAGAGCTTCATCACCATTGGCAATTCTTTTCTCCAACAATTCAAAAGTAGAGCATCCAGCTTATTTTCTTCCAAGTACTATTACCTACCACCTCCCGAGCGGAGGCACTGTTGAAGCGCATCTACACCGTCATCCATGCCCGAATTACCTCCACAACACCAGCAGATGCACCTCCCTCTCGGAGGGGAACGTAGCTTCCAGACACGATGAGGCAGATACGTAAGTAATTCTTGCTCCCTCTCAACAGCCTACCGGAATTACGTGGCAGGTCAGCCGATTGTGAGCAAGTGGTGAGTCTTAAGCAAGGCGTGTAGTCCATGCAAAGCTCCTGCCCTTTGAAAAAAGCTCCGTCACTTTTGACTGACACTCTCACCGCCCCCCAGAATTGCCGTATAAAAGGTTGGTCTCCTTCTGCTCTCTTCTCTCTTTTCTTTTCTTTTCTTTTCTTCTTTCTCTCCTCATATTTTTTTGCTCTGCCATGAGCACCCCCAGCTCTTCTTCTTATTCTTGCCCTTCCACCACCTCCCTCCCCCCCGTCGTCTTCACGCACCAGCCTGGAGGGGGGAGGTGATGGAGACTGTCAAAACGCAGTGCCCTTCTCCTTCCTCCACACAACCCTCCCATCACCTCTACTCCTGAGGGGCGGTATACCCGTCCCCAACGCCCTCACCGGGCACAAACCAGGTATGCTCTTTCGGCCACTTCGTCCCCTTTGTTGACCGGTGGACACTGACGCTCGCACTCGGACACAGGACATCTCTCCCTCTTCGCTTCTTCAGTCTGCTGCCGGTGGGCCGGACCCCACGAAACCAAATTCATCTCGGCCTGCCGGCAGCTCCAGACACCACCAGGGGCATACGGTATGTCGAGTGTCCATTCCTGTTGATGCTGCATGAATTGACAGCAATGACGGCGGCGGCAGCAGCAGCAACAACAACAACAACGACAACAAGAACAGCAGCAGCAGCAGCAGCAACGCCAACGCCATCGCCGTCGCCACCACACGAGAACCACCACACGAGAACCACCACACGAGAACCACCGAATGAGAACCACCACATGGCAACGCCCTTGACCTGATCTCGACACTGCTGCATTTGGGGACCTTTAGTAGGAGGCTTGTCGGACTGTAACTGGGTCAGGATTATTCACGCTTTACAATTTGGGAGGACACTAAACTCAGGGGTCAGATCAGAGCAACAAGTCTAATGCAAATTACAAGTTTTCACCCCCATTTGATCTTTGTATGCCAAAGCCACTTGTGATAACCACGTAGTCAGCCATTGTATGATGATTTGCTTCCTGATGGGTCACTATCAGATATTCCCACATTGATGTCCACAAAACGTTGCCTTTCACGTCTACTTTCCAATTGCGGCATTTGCAAGATCATCTTGGTGTCGTCGTTCGTTACCAAGGTACGCAGGCCATTGGGTGCATTTTATCGCTTGGACTATTGAGGCCCATAGGGCTGATCCGCTATGCAACTACTTCCCCTAACCAACCACCTACAGCCATCTCGCCTCCCATGTCAACCAGACGCAGCCAGAAGACTCGGTTTGACAACTTCAGCGACGGGAACGAAACGAAGTCATTGCGGATCTGCGAGTAAGCATCTCTTACTCGATTGCAGACCCCCACTTCCGGCTGTGGAATGTCCACTACTACTAGCACACCTGGTCCACGGGTAGCAAGCCGACTAGCAACTCGCATATCGGTCGATCGACAGTTCGGGAGGGGTTGACACGCTTCAACCAAACCTCATTGCTCACGCCGTTCGTCACTTTTGCCGGAATGAGCCTGAAGGGCGCGAGCAACAGGTCGAATCCCTGAGGCAGCTCGGCTCGGACCCGAAAGGGAAAGGAAACCAACTCAACAGGCCGAGCACTCGGTCGATGAATGCGGGAACTATCGTCGACAGCGAGCCGGTAACCGTGGAGGATCCAGACATCACCAACATCGTTCCATCGCATCACTGTCGATATGCACATGCGCCGGATTGGCACCAACCATCACCGGCAAATCATACCCGCAGAGGCAGTTCGACAGGCACCGCTGCTACTGCATGTACTTTGCATGTACTCGTATGGGCATCTTCTGCAGCAAGATAGTACCATATCGATCCACTGACGCAGCAGTTTCGTTCGAGTCTATCCAGCTCGCCGCCTGCCATGACCAACTAGGACCCTGCATCGTCACAATGCGACAGCTGCGAACAAAGGCACACATCTCGCAAACTCTGGGACAAGGCTCGAATCGGCCGAGGCGATTGGCTCAAGATGCGTTCTCCGCAGCCACCGCACGCGAGACCAGGGTCGTGGGCGCTTAGAGTCCAGCCGGTCGGCCAACCACGAGCGATTCTCACATCAGCATTGTCACGCCTCCGAGGCGCCACAAGCCGCCTATTGGCCTGCCGGCAACACTGGAACGCAGTCCGCCTCGGTCTCTTTGCCAAAGACCACAGGAACTTGTCCTGTCGAGGTAACTGTGCGTTGTTGTCCCGCAACCTGGGGAGGACATGTACGAGCTCTGTACGAATACTAGACCTCTTTGCTACCCAAGCTAACGTTCAGACAGCTCGACTACCTTAGACTTCGATTTACAAGATATTACGTCCTCTGTCGGCCTTCGCGAAATGTCTGCTTTTCGTGGCTTCGAATAAGCGTGGCGTTTGCTGGAATAAATCAAACAAACACGCGAAAACTGCCAAATCGCAGCTAGCATTCCTGCTAAAGAACTGCTATCTGACCAGCCAAAATTGTCGTTTCCAAAGATGCTGCCGTGCTCAGCTCGTAAACTGCAGGCAAAGAGCAGTCTCCCGCCTCTGTGGAACAACCAGTGAGAGACCAGAATCGGAGGTATACGCATACAAGGATCGCCCATCTGCAGCCCAGGGCCGGGGTCCCTGATTGGGCCAGCCCGCGCCAAAGGAGCTGCTCGAATCACAGCGGGGAACAAGAGACAAGGCCAGCGGTTCAACATCTCTTGGCCACTCAGCTTCCTGCGCCTATTCTTCTGCTTCTCCCCTAGCCTGGTCCCCGTCTCGGGTGGCGTCTGCCCTTGTCCTTGTCGAGGGAGGGGGGGAGGAAGGAAAAGAAGCAGTTGGGCGGCTGCAATGGGGCCGCTGTTGGTCGATAGAGTGTGCATACTTGGTGCCAGGGCGGGCCTTTTGTCGTCTTTTCGGCCCCCAGAGACCATCTTTAAGACCTGCTGGTTGCGCACGCTCCTCTTTTCCATCTCTTCATTTCGTTCCTTCGACTTGCTGGTTGTCTCGAAATCTGTCGACGACAACCGAACACCGGTGGCTGCTGTCTCAAAGGAAGCCTCCTCGACACTCTGTCTATCTGGCCAAGAGCTGATCTTGAGCTCGCGATCCGAGCATCTTGAAGCAGCCGAACATCGAGTACAGGAGAGAGAGAGAGAACGACTGGTCGGGCACATGATAGCTGCCCCACACGGAAAGTGATCAAAGGCAAACCTACAAAAAGGTCATATCGAGACGACATCCAAATCGACGTTGCAGCCGACCTTCGATATTCGAGTATATACGCACGCAATTGCCGAACTTGATCCCTCTTCTCAGCCCGAATAGATTCTCGAATTCGTCGCATTCGAGCTGCATAAAATAGGAGGGGGGGAACAAACTGCTCTGGACCAGGGCAGCGATACAATCCGCCAAGCCCGACGACGAAAATAAACACGCTCGAGGCGTTACACAGATATCCATACACACCCTGCACGCAAACAACACCGCCAATATGCGGCTTTCATTACTCGTTACGCTCGCCCTGATGGCCCTCATCGAGGCCCATACCGTCATGGTATACCCGGGATGGCGCGGCAACAACCTCATTACCAACGAGACGTTTCCCTACGGCATGCAGTGGATGTATCCATGTCAGTAGCACTCCCAGACTCTCTTTGACGCTCCATAGGATCTTTCGAGCCAAAGCATCGTCACTAACATGCAGAAATAGGCGGCGGCATGGGAACGAGCAGAAACCGAACGTACTGGCCCACCACTGGCGGCGCCGTCTCCTTCCAGCCCGGCTGGTTCCGCGGCCATCTCCAGGCCCAGCTGCAGATCAACCTCGGATACGGCACCGACGGCCCTGACGGCGGACCCCCGAACATGTCCAACATCATGGTCAAGCCGTTTATGCTCCTCGGCCCAACGAACAACCCCTACCCGGGGACGGTCTGCTTGCCGCAGGTCCCGCTGCCTGCTGGCGCAAACGTCTCGGCTGGCGATAGGGCGACGATTCAAGTTGTCGAACAGGCTCAGCATGGCGCATCTCTATACTCTGTAAAGCTACTCCCTGATGAATCAGACGATGTATCTATTACTTGAAGCTAACCGATCGCGAAATCAAACAGTGCGTCGACATCATCTTTGCCGAACCAGGCGACCCCCGCATCCCCGTCGTCAACGAGACAAACTGCTTCAACTCGACGCAGTTCGGCTTCGCCCAGATCTACACCGTCACCACGCAGGAGCCCTCCCTCGACGTCATCGCCTCCACGACGACCGGGTCGGCCCCGAGATACTACAGCTGGGCCGGCTGGCTGCCGCTCGTTGCCGGAGCGATATGGATGGCTTTGTGATGGAGGAATCAGGAGACACACAGCCACATTCCCCCCTTGTG
>LFMI01000519.1:22577-47121 GCA_001050175.1 Trichoderma parareesei | reverse complement strand
CTTTTTTTTTTTTTTTTTTTTTTTTGCGTATGTGTGTGGATGTGTGGCATTCGCGTAATTCTTCCAAGATATACCCCTGGATCTTACTCTGTCGACGAGAGTTGGTACCCTCCCCCTTTTGAAGCTATACTTTCTTCCTCTTGTTGTCTCGCACAGTGAGCAGGACATGGCGTTGTCGGCGTTTTACGAACACCAGAGGGTGAGGCCACATTTGATTATTTACAGCCTGTATATTTCACCAGTGTTGCTTTGCAAATGCTCAAGCTTAAAGATGATTATTCTCTCGAAGCGAAACGTTGTATATAGAGCGTTGTTTATATACTTGTGTAGAGAGCAATGCGATCTCTCTTTCGTGCTGTGGACTGCCTTTGTTCATTATGCATATGCTCCCAAAATCATCTGGAGCGTCTTGTTTATCGCTTGTTCCTTTTCCTTCACTCTCATCATCTGTTATATTCTCCCATTCTTCCAATTCTTACCGCGGAATCAGATTCAGGCATTCAGTCGCCACGCCCTTGATCCTCTCTTCGGAGCTCTTGTTCGCCGCACCTTGAACCCATGCCGCCACGCCGAGACTCTTTGCTTCGTCCTTGGATGTCGACAGAATGGTGCCGAGCGCAACGAGAGCTCGATACAGCGTCTCCGAGTCTGTCTGATCCTTAAGAACAGCCCCAAGCACAGCAACCAGGCGTCGCCGTTGCTCCGGAGACAGCAGCTTCTCCTTATTAACAAGCACGGAATAGTTGACCGCCACCGTTGCCACCGCAACAAGGACATTGCGGTTGAATTTGTTAATGGGCTCGCCCCCTTTGATGCCCGTGATGCGTTCCAAGAACGAGATAGCCTTGTCTGCCTGCGAGCTCATAAGGCTTCGACCGTCGGCCGATCCAAAGAGATTAGCCAATGTCCGAGCGCCCATCATGGCCGCGTGTTCGTTGGGTGGGATATCATCGGGGATTGACGAGGCAGTGGCTATGTCCATGAGGCTTTCGCCCAGGGGGCCCTTAAACTGCGCTGCTATAGGGAATCTGGCCACGCAGCGCAGCAGGTCGAGACCAGCCAGTCGATCAGAATAGGGCCACTCGGTGACAATCTTGAGGATCACATTGAGCTCAGGGACTGCAATGACCTTTGAAGACTCCAGCGCTGCCTTGACTGACAATAGGGCGCTCTCTTCTCCTGGATTCAGGGCCACATCTTTTCGACCAGAAGAGATCATAGTCTTGTTAACGTTTGAGACCTTGTTTAAGATGGCTATTAGATGTTAGCATGCAATCTAATATTATGTTGGGGTAAAAGGCAACCCACCATCGAGTTTTGCTGCAGAGATGCTGATATATTCCTTCTGGGGCAATACCTTTGCTGGACGAGACTGAGATTCCTCGCCAGGCCGGTATCGTGACTCAGTGCCATACGGATCAGGTCCAGAAGAAGGGCCAGACTTTCCAAGAGTAGCTCCCTTGGTGTTTTCAGTGATAAAGTTGGCCACATTGTCCAGATAGGACAGCGGCAGCTCATTGTCGTTGAGGAACTTGGTCGCTCGCTCGTAAGGGTTCTCAGAGAGATTGTAGGGTAGTTTGAGCGGTGGTTTTCCATCCTCAATGTCAACGTCGAACACATAATCGTACGATTGTCCATTGTATTCGACCTTCTTGCCAGTGCTGCCAACAGCATCCACCACAGTGCCAACGTTGATCCATTGCTGCTGTGCCATGGACCAGGTATGAGCCGTGACGTTGCCGTTGCTCTCCCTGATCATCTGAACCTGGCCCTCCTTGGTGCCTGCCTTGGAAGTCAGAAACTCTGGGCCTGGCAGTTTTTCCTTGTTGATGCCCCCAAGCTGCTGCTGAGGGATGGCCGAGGCCTTGACAGAGTCTTGGAACTCCTTGAGAGTTGCATCGTCTGCCATGGCTTCTAATCGCCGGGTGAAGATGCGGGCTATGCCGTCACTGGCGCCGGTAATGATATCTCCCGTCTCTGCGTTGACAGCAACCGTCCAGACCGATATGGCCGGGTGCGTGATGGTCTGGATGCACTCGGACCCCTTCCATATCCTGACGGTTCGATCCTCGCCAGAGCTAACAAGCTCGCCGGATGGCAAACTGGCCAGGCTATACACAAAGCTCTCGTGGCCATGAAGCTCGCTCACCTGCTGGCCGTTGAGCTTCCACAGCCGCAGAGTCCCGTCGTTGCTCGCACTGGCAATATCCGCGCCGCTGGGGTGGCCCTTGGGGACCTTGCACAGCGCCCGGACAACATCGGGAGTGTAGATGGTGGCCGCGGGCATGACCTCGCCGCCTTTGCCCTGCGTCAGGTCGAACACGCGAATGCTCTTGTCTGCGCAGCCCGTCACCACCGTTGTCTCGTCAAGGGCAACGACACTCCAGACAGCCATGCCCTCATGGCCGCCGAGCATCAGCTCAGTCTCCCACTTGCTCAGGTTCCACACGCGAGCCTGGCCGTCCCAACCTCCCGACACGAGGTATGTGCCCTTGGGGGAGACATCCAGCGTGCAGACATTGTGCGCATGGCCAATGAGAAGCCGCTCGGCGTTGTCTGTTGCCAACGAGTTGGGCGATTTGACCTCGATAATAGTGTCCTTGCCTCCCGACACCACGAGGCCGTTGGGGTGTTCTTGGTTCGGAGGGAAGAAGGCTACCGTGTTGACGTATTCAGAGCCGCGGCTGATGAGCGTTCCCTCGAAGGCTGGCGGGCTCGTTTGTGTGCGCCGCCATATCCTGACCGTGCAGTCTCTGGAAGCCGAGAGGGCGAAATCGGGCGAGGGAAAGCTGACGGCGCGAACCTGCGGCACGGATAGGAGTCAGCAAAGTAGTAAATCGTGAGTAGAGGGCCCTCGGGGATTTCATACGTCCGCCTCGTGGCCGAGAAGCTGCGCTGAGAGCTTGAATTCCGCCATGCTTCTGGCAGGCCGTGGTGGGGTTTGTATCTCGAGTGACGATGACGATGGAGAGAGACGGCAGATCAAGAGAAAGAGAGAAGGGAGGATGAGGCAGTAGCTCTTCCTTTGGCTTGGCTCAACGTGGCCCAGAGGCAGCAGCGGAATTGCTTTGTCAGGCGATCTGGGGGTTTGCACAGAGAGTGGATGACGATGGAAGCTTGGAGATGGTGGAGGTGATTGTGTGGTGCAGCAGTTTCCAGTTGGTCATCGAGAGTATTACCTTACGTACCCCGGCTGTTGACTGCTGCGACACCCCACCAGCCACAGCACAGCACAGGCACAGGCTTCAGCGGGTGCTGTTAGCGGAGAGTTCCAGCGAGGGGTCCTGGAGCTTTTGTTATGGAAGCGGCCGAATGTGGCTTGTGCCCTGCACCTCGGGGGAGGGGTGCCTTGCAACCGCGGACACTTGAGGAGCTTCTGAAGCTTTGAATGATACTCTGATAAATTTTGTTTAGCAAATGAGGAATACAAGCATAACGCAGAGAAAATCAGAAGTTATACAGAATATACCAGGGGTTTGTGCTATCGTTTCTCGACCTAGGAACAGCTGCCACACCAGCAAAGAGCCACAAGTACATAAGGTAGGTAGGTATCTTATCTGCTACCCCTCCTTTTGTGGCGGTGTCAGAGCCCAAACTACATGTACAGCACTTGCCATGGCGCCGCTCTCCCGCTAATAAACGGTTAACAGGGCAGTCGACAGTCAACAGCTACTAGGTAGTACCTGCCTAGTGCGAGTTGCCCAACTGCCCCGCCTTCCCCAGCAGCCGACAGAAATCATCATCCAGATCGCTCTACGTCTCCAAATCTTAAATCCTCAATCCCATCAAAGGGGCTGCCGGTGATCGCCTCTCTGCTCTGCCTTGCCTTACCACTTCTCCCCCCAGACAACCCCCCCGAGAAGCCGGGCACAGACACTCTCTGGCATCCTGCCCTTCCGCTTATTGGCCCTGTTTCTCCCGCCGCAAGCCGCTCCAACACCCTGCATAGCAGATTCGAGACCACTGCCCTTGACGCGATCCGATCACTGTAAGCTGGGCACCCTCCTCTCTGTCCACGTCGGCTACTTTATACCCCTCGCGCTTTTCTCTTCTCACGTCTCCTCCTTTGTCCGCGATTTCCAGCATTGCAGCCTCTCCTTCACTAGAGCCGGGCCTGTCTGCGTTGCCTAGAGCGTGCTGCCCCCTAATCCCAATTCTACACGTCTTTGAATTTGAAACACTTCATCCAGTCCTTCCTATTTTTCCCGGCCGCTTTAAACTCCCAATCTCGGTCTCTATCTACTACACGCAGACACCGATAGTCTGTCACTCTCTACTATAACATCCGCGATATACCCTACGACTATCATCATGTCGTCCGAGGCTCAGCGCCAGTACGTCCCATTAACGTGCCACGGTCACTCGCGACCCGTTCCGCACATCAGCTTCTCTCGACTGGAGAAGGAAGACAGCTACTACATGATCTCGGCCTGCAAAGGTGAGCAGCCCTCAATTCTAGCCATAGGCAGTCCTTTAACCCAACCCTAACCTTGGCATTTACAGATGGCAATCCGATGCTCCGCGACGGTGTGACGGGTGACTGGTATAATTTCCTCTTGTGCAACCCTGCGATATAGACGGCATCCATGCTGACCTTGTGCGTCAGGATCGGCACTTTCATCGGCCACAAGGGCGCTGTCTGGCAGGCTAGACTGAGCCCCGACACCTCCACGGCTGCCACCGCGTCTGCCGACTTTACTGCGTACGTGACACTTAGCTGTCCCTCCCACTCCTACCTAACCTCTGCCCCAAATGTAAAGACTGCGCGTGCCTAACACGTCTCTATAGCAAGATTTGGGACACCCACACTGGCGAGCTTCTGTACACGCTGCAGCATGAGCATATTGTCCGCGCTGTCGCGTACCCGCCTGACAACGCGGACCTCGTGGCTACCGGCGGCATGGAGAAGAAGCTGCGCGTCTTTGATTTGTCTGACGTCCCCGGTGCCGGACGTGGCGATGCCATTACCATCCCTGCCACAGCCGGCTTTGAAATCGGCGAAGGCATCCACGAGGGCTCCATCAAGTTCATCTGCTGGACTCAGGACCCCAACGTCATCGTCACGGCCTCGGACAAGACTATTCGCTGGCTGGATCTTCCCACCCGTGCCTGCATCCGCCAGGAAGTGCTGGACGGCGAGATCCGCTCTTGTGAGATGGTGTCTCTTGCTCCTGAGTACGCCTCTGTCACGGACATTGGCGGTGGAAAGCCCGTGCTCGCCGTTTCCGCCGGCAAGACTGCCTATTTCTGGGGCGGTCCTCGCGCGATGGAGGAGCTGAAGCGCATTGTGCTGCCCTACACCATTGCCAGCGTGGGCCTCGACGTCAAAGGCCGCAAGCTGGTGGTTGGAGAAGAGCCCGGAACCTGGGCCAAGGTCATCAGCTACGACACCGAGGCGGAGCTGGACGTCCACAAGGGCCACCACGGTCCGATCTGGTCCATTGCCTTCTCACCCGACGGCAAGCTGTACGCGACGGCCTCGGAGGACGGAACCATCAAGATGTGGAAGAACTGCGACGGCTTCTACGGCCTGTGGCGAGGCGGACCTGAGCGATCTACGGACTAGAGAGAAGTCGATCGCAGCTTCACCTCCTCCTCGGACGCGGCGCGCACCTCGAGCCGATGCTTCACGCCCAACAGCAGCCGCGACCTCGACGACGTGTCCGTCGGCTCGTCTCTGGCGCAACTGAGCGAGAGCTCCTCTGCTCGCCAGAACCTAAACTCTGCTGACGAGGCGTCCAGCTGCAGCCGCGGTTCACGACGCCGAAGTCCCTTTCCATTCAAGTACTAGATGCTGCTTTGAGAAGCAAGCATAGGGCTGGAACGGCAGAAATGGGACACTCGTCGGGGCCGCCGTCCTTGTCATCGCCGCCGCTGCGGCGATGCCTGGTTCCATGTGTTCTTATATACATGCTCATGTGAACAGCATGTAGTTCCACACATATTTTGAGACAGCTCCATTTGAGCCATACAATCAGTAGCTAATTAGATGGCATATCAAATGGAAGAATGAAGACGTATCAGTCACTATCCTGTTGTGCTTCTCCAATGCTGTAGGGTTCACAGCGTATCTAATGCTCCGTTGCGTGCAAGGCTCGACAATTTCTCTGTGATTTTGATTTCTTAGCTCAGGTACTACCTGGGTTGGCATCGATTTGTGACGCAGATACTGAATACATCTTGCCCTCGCTCCTGTGTTTCCGTTGCCTCGCCTATTGTAGGACTTGATAGATATCGCATCTTGTTGTCTCCCTGCAACGATTCTCATCTCCCCTCTTTCCCTGATCTTTCTTTCTCGATTTCTTCTTTCTCTATGTAATTTGAATTATTACTATTATGATCATCAGGAGGGATTGACGGGACGGGTGTTATTGACGACCTCTACCGTCCTTGTGTGCACCTACCTGTATAGGGTACGCAATGTTCAATTGAGCATCTGCCCGTTGGCATGTGCATACCTAGCCCGCGCCAGGTACAGAGTGCTCCGTACCCCCTCCGCAAATCGCCCAGCGGCCGGAAAAACGTTGTTACGACACGCCCGCACTCTGCCCCTCCCCCTCCATTTGCCCAGCCAAAAGATTGAGTCACCTCGGAGAGGCGCCGATTTCGACCAAAAAAAGAGGCTGCGCCAAAACATCGTCAAGTCCAGCGTCTCGAAAGGCGGCAAACGCAAGCACGACAGCAGCATCATGGCTCCCGTATCCGCTGACTCAGCCGGCGACCTCGCCCACGAGGTCCTCCAGGCATTGGCCAACACCGACCAGATCCTCTCGACCGAGGCCTTCCCCAACGTGCCCTTTGAGACGCTCAAGGCCGCCCTCGATCGCCTCTCCTCACGGTCCATGGTCGTCTACGAGCAGATTGAGCGACAAGAAGCCATCCTGGAGCCCGAAGCCGAGCAGATTGTCGAGCATGGAAGCCACGAGGCTCGCGTTTTCGAAGCCGTTCACAAGGCCCTTGGCGGTCTCTCGATCCAGGACCTGGAGACGACGATTGGCGACAAGAACGTGACCAAGGTCGGCCAGGGAAAGGCCTTCAGGGAGAAGTGGATCAAGAAGGAGGACAACAAGCTTGTTGCGCTGGTTAGTCTTGGCTTGGGGTGGACAGACTGGAAGCGGAAATCTAACCTGGAGTCACTTCTCTCTCTCTAGGTTGACTCCATCGAGGACGTAACGAGATCGCAACTCCGCGTCATCAAGGAGACCAAGTCGCACGAGCCCAAGGTCATTGCCGATCTGAAGAAGCGCAAGCTGCTCAACACTGCAAAAGTCATTTCCTTCAAGATCTCCAAGGGCCCCAAGTTTGCGCTTGAGATAGTCAAGGAAGAGACGGACCTGACGGCCGACATGCTGGCGTCTGGATCATGGAAGACGGCAAACTTCAGTGGGTGCCACCGAGAATATGGCCTTGGAATATCACTTGCTAATAGGCGTCGTCGAACACAGAGCCGTACAACTTCAAGGCCTTGGGCGGGCACCAGGTCGCTGGAGCTCTTCACCCCCTTAACAAGATGCGACACGAGTTCCGGTTAGTCGAACAGCTGAATTACTATACCCCGAAGAGCTCGCATGCACTGGGATTCTAACACATTTTCTCCGACAGACAAATTTTCTTCGAGACTGGCTTCACGGAAATGCCCACCAACCAGTACATCGAGTCTGGCTTCTGGGTATGTATCGATCTACACAACCCTCGCTTCCGGCTCTTTCGAAATTGAGAGAGGACAGAGAATGCTAATATGATAGCTATATAGAACTTTGACGCTCTTTTCGTTCCTCAGGTAAACATATACTGATTTCTCCAGCGCCCCTTAAGCGCTACTAACAGTAGAATAGCAACACCCTGCCCGAGACTTGCAGGATACCTTTTACATCTCCGACCCCAAGATGGCTGGCCGGCCAGGTCCTACTTCTGCAGACGATAAGCAGAACTACGACGAGTACTTTGAGAACGTAAAGCAAGTGCACGAGAATGGAAAGTACGGCTCCATCGGCTACCGATACCCCTGGGCCGAAGAGGAGTCATTAAGGCAGGTCTTTCTAAACGCGGTCATTCCCATGAACCCCTGGGCTAACTGGAGATAGACTTGTCCTTCGCACTCACACAACCTCTGTTTCAGCAGCCATGTTGTACAAGTTGGCGGCGAAGAAGGGCCCGGACGGCCGTGTGCCTCCTGTCCGTTATTTCTCCATTGACCGCGTATTCAGGTAACAATCAATGCTTCCAAGCTATGAGTGTCAAATATCTAACAAAGTGCCCAGAAACGAGGCTGTGGATGCGACACATTTGTGCGAGTTCCACCAGGTAGAAGGTATGATACACTGGACAGAAGGGATACTCTGATATCTGAGATAGAAGCTGACAATGACACAGGTGTTATTGCCGACTACGGACTGACCCTTGGAGGTCTGATGGAATTCTTCGAGACCTTCTTTGCCAAGATGGGTCTGACAGAGTGAGTGAACCCCTTACAAATCATTTCAGTGTATGACCTTGTACTAATATGCTACTATAGCCTCAAATTCAAGCCAGCGTAAGAGACGATTCAGTTTCGCAGGATACTACTTATGGGAATTGCTAACAAAGTGCATAGCTTCAACCCCTACACAGAGCCCAGTATGGAGCTTTTCAGCTACCACAAGGGCCTCAAGAAGCTCGTAGAGGTAGGTTAACACATAAAGATGACGAGAGTGGTCCGAAAGCTAACGACGAGTCAAACTATATAGATCGGCAACAGTGGCATGTTCCGACCGGAAATGCTCGAGGCCATGGGCCTGCCCAAGGACCTGAGAGTCTACGGCTTCGGTCTCAGCTTGGAGAGACCGACGATGATCAAATATGCCATTTCAAATATCCGCGAGCTGCTGGGCCACCAGGTAGATCTCAACTTCATCGAGAGAAACGCTGCTGTACGATTGGACAAGGACTAGAAAGTTGGGTAAGACGATGATGATGCAGAGGGAGTATAGACGAGGACGATGAATGAGCAAATGGGAAAGACACGGCTCGTCAGGAAAAGCGATGAAAGCGAAGAAGAGGGAAGAGGAACAAAAAAGAGAAGCAAAATAAACAAGGACGGAGGCCCAGACAATTCTGGAGCGTCCCATGATCTTGTCACGACATTTCCATCAGACAGAAGCAGCGATGTAACGACTTGCTTAGTCGCAGAATGCAAAAGCAAAACACCTTTATGCACTATTCTTTGGAAACCGAAGACCCAAGACTGCTGCACCGCTATTGCGTTTCATGATTTATAGTCTTCTCTCTGCTACCAAGCACTCGAGCGCGACGTTGCCTTGTCTCTCGGTTATATGCGTGTGGTGGAGTAGTGGCATGACGCCAGTAACCCCCTGGCATCTGGAAAAAGTTGCCTACCTTCAAGTCATCGCGACTCGACCCAGCGGAGCTTATGAATCCAAAGCCTCAATTCCGATATCTCCGCTTCGGGATTGTGTGGTGGAGTTTTCGCTGGATAGCTCTCGGAGACATTTCGATGAGGCTTGCGGCTTTCTGTTCGCCAGGGGCTGGTCATGGGAGACGTGATGTGTCCGACAATATGAAGAAAAAAGAGATTCTGAAGCAGTATATATCAATCGATTCTCCCTCGGGGCGGACTGAATTTTTCTGCATTCGATCGCAGACTAGAATTCCATCATCAGTCGTTTTCCGATTCCTACTGTGTTAAGCATATCGTCAATAGATCAAACCGTCTCAACATGACTTCTTGGGCCATCGTCGGAGCTGCTCGCGGCATCGGAGTGAGTGACGAGAAGCCGGTATTGATGCTTCGGCTTTGTTTCATCCGGCTGACTGGTGAGAACAGTTCGAATATGTAAAGCAACTGGTGCGTGGAAGATGGCTTTTGCCTATTGTTATTTGGATATCTTCTGGCATCGTTTGCACGACATGAGCACTCACCTACTCGGCAGTCTGCCAACCCAAACAACACCGTGTTTGCCTTGATTCGAAGTCAGGCAACAGCTGGTCCACTGAACGAGCTGGCCGCCAAGCGCAACAACATCAAGGTGTTCGAAACGGACGTTTCCAGCCTCGACAAGCTGAACCAAACAGCAGAGAGCATCAGCGAGGTCACGTCAGGCAAGCTGGACGTCCTGATCTATAACGCTTACTCTGCTGGTACCGACGAAGGAAAGCTTCTGCCCCCTACTGCTTTGTGAGTACTCGACAGTTTCGCCCGCGGTAATTGAGAGACGTCAGAGGCTTACTCCGTCAAGTCATGGAAAAGAGGACCTCTTCAAGCGAGAGGTCAACGAATCGGCAAGTCATCTTTGTCCTGCGGAGACCTCTATGAGCGTGTATTGACTTGCTTCTCCTTGATAGTTGAGCGTGAACCTCTTCCAAGTTGTCAACACGGTCAGCGCCTTTCTTCCTCTGATCGAAAAGGGTCAGCAGAAGAAGATCATCTACATCTCGTCGGGAATCGGGGATATTCCCACCACCCGCGCCACCGAATTGCCGAACCTTCTTGGCTATGCCATCAGCAAGGCAGCCGGCAACATCCTCATGGCAAAGTACGCCGTGGAGCTGAAGGCCAAGGGCATCCTCACACTCTCGCTAAGCCCTGGCTGGGTGGAAACCGACGCTTGTGAGTATTTGTCAATGGCGAGGGGGCCGTCTCAACTGGCGCTGAAACTGACATATTGCAACTCTAGCTCGAGAAATCTCCAACTCGCCCGAGGCCTTTCAGTGGATGCTCTCATCTTTTCGGAAGTTGGATCCCACAGTCAAGGGCATGATCTCGACCGAAGAATCCGTCAGCGCCCAGTTGTCTGTTATTGATTCGCTCGACGAGAAGCTCAGCGGGGCTTTCGTATCTCATCGGGGCAACGACCGCGATTGGTTCTAGATTCATTTCTTCAGCTTCCCGAGTCGAGGGCAATTAATACTCCACTCGCCAAACGAGATCGGGAGCATTATGGACTACTACTTACATAGTGAGATAGAGGCAGTGTATCGAGAAAGTCAGAGAATGATTACCATATCATGGAAGAAAAGCTTGACTAGCCAAGTTCAGCGTTTCTGCTTACCATCTCAATTCGTACTCGGAGATGTTGTTGGTCTCCTATCAGTGCCCTCGTCCGAGCATCTATCCAGGCTCTTCGTCAATGGCGCCAATCAGTTGCCTCAGCCGAAGCTGTCCAGCGAATGTACGTAGGTGGCTCAGGGGCGTGATGGCCACCCTGACGCTTGGTGAATGTTCCAAAGGTCGTTCATCGGAAGCGTCCATCCAAGTATCACTTCGACCATCCCATCCCTTTACCCCAGACTGTAAGGGACCCCTATATTCTTCGCCTCCACCTTACAAATTCCCCCATGTGGCATGCGTAAGTTGGAGCGTACAACGGAGGCTGGCTAGCACGCAATAGTCAGAGCGCTGGAAAGTCTTTCGGAAGAAGAGTTGAATTTCTCTGTCATCATGATTCTCTCGAAACGCCTGCTATCCGGAATCTCCTGAAATCGAGCTGGTAGGCCCAATGTGAGAATCCAACGTCGCGACATAGCGCTATGGGCGGTTATCAATGGACTGCAAACTCTGTTAGCAACATTTCAAGTGATCAGTCCATGAAGATTATGAAGGGAGGCAGATGGAGCATACCTGGACAGAGCACTGAATACTGAAGTCTGCCTGAGGAGCCTCAGATCATCGGTCCTGACTGCTGGTTGGAGGCCAACTGCCCGAAGTCCGCTGGATTGCTGGATTGCTGAAGAGACTTCTCTGAAGTCATGACCTTCCTCTGCCGCCCTTCTTGTGATAGGTCTGAGTCCTCCGACTCATTTCCTTGTGCCAGCCCATGCTCCAAAAGTCAGAAAGAGATACGCTCGAGCAGAGGAATGTGAGTCAAATGATCACTCACGACTCTACTGAAGTGCGTGGTGACCTTATTCTAGCGGGAGGCCCAATGGCAGATTGGCAGTCCGCTTGACGTGGGACCGTGGACAAGATGTGGTAGTGGAGTTACCGCAATATACTGATATTCATACTCACCCTGTTCATAGTTCGACAGACAATGAACCAGCAAGAGCCTCCATCAGTCTGACCAATCGCTGGGCGTCGGATCACTAAAGTGTGTCATGATTTCACGGAGTGGTTGATAACTGTCATATACCTGTCGATGTTGGGCCGGTTGAAAAACACCGGTCATTGCAGGGGTTCGATAAAGTTGAGAATTTCTGCAGATGATCTGCTCCTTGTCTGTGTCTTCGGGTAAAATTGATTTTCGATCGCAAAAGGGTCTATCGTCGAACATTCTGGCATGACTGGAGCCAATAGTTCGTTTGTGCTGACCGTGAGAGCATTTGGGAGCCGTGTTCTGTTGATACATGCATACCATCATGAACTGAACATGATCAAATCATGTCTCGATCGTGGTCTTGCGGTGCGTTCGCTGTTCGGCAAGGGTACTTTTCGTAGAATTTCTGGTCTATAATTGCGGCGTCGTTTTGGAGAACTGTTGGATTATTCAGGAGTCAGATGCGAACAGGATCATTCTAAGAGTAAAGTCCGTCTCCAGAAAGCTGACACAATGCTTTACCAAATGAAATTCAGATAGGTATGATCGCAGTATGGCACGAGGAGAATTTCGCCAGCGAATGGGCCAGTCTGCAGTGTAGAAGCTGTGATGATTCAATGGAGCAGATGCATTGAGGCCTGAGATAATGCTACCGTAAGTCGTGACTGGTGCTGGAAAGGGCGAGTCGGCAGCCTGATCAGGCGATATAATGCGAGCCATGCGAGAGACACTTCACGGCACCTTCAATGGCAGAGGAGGCGGGGAGAAGAGGGGGATAAGACAGAGGCAACGTGAAGAGGTCAGTTGAGACGGTCCAAGGCAAGGCACCTGGTCAATCCTAGGTACCTTGCATAACCAAGTTTATCTGAGCATCTCTCTCCAGGCAATGGACGTCGGATATCGTGGGTAGGTACCTTCATGTCCAAAGGATGAGGTATAAGGTACAACACATAGCCATCGTGATGGCACCGCGCCGTCTAGGCGCTCTGTGGCGTAGTACCTGTAGGCATGAGAGTGTGAGCACCCGATACTCCGCCAAACTGACGAACCAAAGGGTCATTGGTAGAGCAAGAATTGAAGTTCTCGGAGACACCTATGCGGCGTCAATATCTGAAGGTGATCAATCTGTATTTTACCCATGTAGGGCAATCTGGAAAGATCAAGGTAGTCTGGTTGGGTCATAAGGCTTGGTAGTGTGCGTGTCGAGGCCCTGTACTGCAATCGTTCTCCCCCAACTCCCCCCTGTAAATGTTCACCAGTATACAGGTACTCATCATCTTCAGTGAATTGGCCTCCCTCTACTTGCTACCTACATACAACATAAAAGGCAACAAGGCAAAAGCGAACCACTCGCAGTTCGCAACTCCAACTTGTGTACTACCGCATCCGATCGACCCAATACCTACCTACACTGCAGGGAGCGACACGCATGGAGGTGTTCAGCGGGCAAGTATAAATACCTGCCTGATTTCCCATCCATCTCCTCTCGGCCTCTGTCTCAACCATCGTCTCTCACATTCTCTGCTTCATCCATCAGCCTCACTGAGCATCGAAACGCTGGGCCAGAATGTGGCAGCATCCACCTCCTCGGCCCATCATGCCCAGCTGCGGCATCTTCTGCGTCGACAATGGCATCAAGTTTCTCCCCATCGTCTCTCTTGATGTGCACACCTCTATCGTTGCGTCAACCTCTCGCACAGTCCTCAGGCAGACGTTTGCAACCACCGGCCGCCCCTTTAGAAATGTGCGGTATGCCTTTCCTCTCTATGATGGCTCATCAGTCGTCGGTTTCCAATGCACCATCGGATCACGCACCATCAAGGGCTTCGTCCAGGAGCGGGACGAGGCCAAGCAGGCGTACAACGCCGCAGTTGGGCGGGGAAATACGGCTGCTCTGATGGAGCAGTCGCTGGAGGCTTCTGACGTCTTCGTAACCTCTCTGGGAAACATCCCCCGCCGCTGCGAGAGCGTCGATATTGAAGTCACGTACCTCGGAGAGTTGAAGCATGATGCCCAAGTGGATGGACTGCGCTTCACCGTCCCCACGAGCTTGGCCCAGCGATATGGACAGCATTCCATCACCGGCAGCGACGCCGTTACCTTCCAGGGCGGCAAACACATCAAGATCACGGTGGACGTCGACGCCTCTAGCGGTTCGGTCATCAAGAACATCCAGTCACCGTCGCACCCAATCTCTGTCAGCATTGGCACTCTGTCCACGGCCGCATCTGATCCGCCATCCCTGCAAAGGGCCCATGCTACTCTGGCCCAGGACGCGGTCGTGCTGGGCAGTGACTTTGTCCTTCAGGTTGTCGCCACCGGTCTCGGTGACCCAATGGCTGTTCTCGAAACCCATCCGACAATCCCAAACCAGAGAGCACTCATGACGACGCTCGTCCCAAGATTCAACCTGCCGATGGAGATGGCCGAGGTTGTCTTCATGTGTGACAGGAGCGGTAGCATGGCAGACGGAAACAAGATGGGCAACGTCATTGAAGCCCTGAACATCTTTCTGAAATCTTTGCCCGTCGGCGTCAAGTTCAACATCTGCAGCTTCGGCTCGAGCTGTTCATTCTTGTGGGAGAGGTCAATGACCTACGACGAGGCGACCTTGGATGCTGCCATACGCCACGTTGTCGGGTTTGGGGCGAATCTTGGCGGTACGGAAATGTACAATCCATTACAGGAGATCTTCCAGAGGCGCTACAAAGACTTGAACCTCGAGGTGATTATGCTCACCGATGGAGGGATCTGGGACCAGAAAGAGCTGTTCCAGCTCATTGATACCCATGTGGTCAAAAGCAAAGGAGCCATCCGAGTCTTCGCCTTGGGCGTGGGGAAAGACGTCAGCCATGCCCTGATTGAAGGCGCCGCCCGAGCGGGCAACGGCTTCTCCCAGGCAGTAGCAGAAGACGAAAAGATGGACAAGATGTTGGTGAGGATGCTCAAGGGGGCGCTTACTCCGCATATTACCGATTATTCTCTCGAAATCAAGTATGGGAGCAGGGACGCCGCTCTGCATGGAGAGACTGCCGACGATGACTTTGTCGTCATTGAAAGAGTTATGGACTCACTGACGTTGGACATCTCACCCTCCTCGGATACAGCATCAGAGCCTCCGCAACCCATGTCACTCTTTGACCAGAGCGTCCAGGACTCGGACTTGGAAAGACCCACAAGTTCCAACTCCGTGATCACGAAGCTCCCCCCTGTGACGGTTCCGCAATATCTTCAAGCGCCCTTTCAGATACCGTCGCTTTTCCCATTCAGCCGCACGACTGTCTACGTCTTGCTTTCCGACGCAACGCCAGATTGCCAGCCCAAGAGCGTCATCCTCAAGGGCTCCTCCACTTATGGGCCAGTTGAGCTGGAAATTCCTGTCAGGGCCCTCACCGAAAAGGGCACTACCATTCACCAGCTGGCGGCACGCAAGGCTGTCCGCGAACTTGAGGACGGCCGCGGATGGATCGTTCACGCCAAGGACAGAGATGGCAAGCTCTTGCAAGAGCAGTTTGAGGGCCAGTTCAGCGATATGGTGAAACAAGAGGCAGTCCGCCTGGGGAAGCAATATCAGGTTAGCGGCAGGTGGTGCTCCTTTGTTGCCATTCAAGATGATGATGCGGACGACGACGCCAAGATGAAGCAAAATAAGACAGAGGCAGACGAAAACGGAGAAGACGATGCTGGCGGTGACGACGAGGACGTTTTGTCTACAGAGACCGCACAACAACAAGCCTCAGCTCATGGCTCCCCTTCGTCAACCTCTCATGGGAAGAGGAAGCGCAAGCATGTGCACTCCGTCGAAGCTCTCGAGGTTGAGCTCCCTTCGGCTCAGCAGTCGCCCGTGTCACAAGGCGCTGATCAGTCGAGAAACGGAATTCGTTACCTTGTCGGCGTTGTGCACAACCGTCAAGGCGTGCTCACGCAGGTTGCTACGTCAGCTAACCAGCCTCAAGGCATGTCCATGCAGGCCAATATGACAGCTGCCCAGCAGGCTGCTCACCAGCAGGGTGCTCAACAGCGAGCTGGCCAGGGTCATGGCATTTCTATGTCAGCCCCTCAAGGCACCAATATGATAGCTGCCCAGCAGGCTCAACAGCGAACCTTCCAGGGTCAAGGCATGTCTACGTCAGCTACCCAGCCTCGAGGCATGCCCATGACGCCTCAGATGTTAGCTTTCCTGCAGGCTAACCAGCAGGCTGCCCAGCAGGCTTCTTACCAGCCTCAAGGCATGTCTGGCGGACCATATATAAGACAGACGGTCAGGAGACGTATAACGGTGGTCCAACAGCAAGCGTCCTCACCAGAAGATGTTCAACGACAGCTTGCTGCTGCTGAGCAGATAATGCGCCAGCATCAAGCAACCGCCGCCGCCGCCGCAATGACTGAGATCAACGGGGCGAATGATGACCAGACGGCCAATCTCCGAGCAACTCTGGCTGCCCAAAGAGCTGCCGCGGCCCAGCGCGCTGCGAGCTTGCAGCTCCATCAACAGTATCAGCACTATCAGCAGCTGCATGCGACGCAACAGCAGCAGTATATGCAGCAGGGGCCTGCTCCGCTTGTCATGAACCACCCAATGGGCGTGGCTCCTGCTCCTGGATACATCACCTACCCGACTCCCAATCCCCTCTTTGGCGGCGATGGTAACTCTCCCTTGTTGACCCTGACTACTCTACAAAACTTTGCTGGCAATTGGCAATGGGACGCGAGGTTGGAAGCTGTTTTGGGGATCACAGAAGAGCTTGCCGCGGACAGGGTTCAGCTCCCTGGTGATCAGAGTCCGCAGGAGACGGACGTGCTGGCAACGCTCTGCGTCGTGGTCTTCTTGAAGAAGAAGCTGGCGGCTGAACAGGAAATCTGGGAGCTCCTTGTTCAAAAGGCAGAGGATTGGCTGGAGCGCCAAAGGGGAGCGGATGTCGTCGAGTGGGAGAGGATTGTGGAGGATCAGCTGTTTACGGATAGGGCAATTCGTCAAAGGAGAGGCCCGAGAAGCAAGAGATGCTGAGGAATTTGATTGTGGTATTGTCTTGAAAGCTGCAAAGGGCAATGGTATCAGGGACGTTTCCAAACGACTATGTAGTGTCAAGGTGCGGGTTTTTTAGTCCCGCCAACTGCTCTTTTATTGAACGTAACGAATAATGATCGATAAACGACTCTTTGTTTCTAAAGTACAGTTATAAGGAACATCAACCCCTTGCTTTCTGAATGGCAAGCTCTCCCAGTCTAGCAAGCTCCTGTGAAAAAGTATCTAGAAGCTTGAGATGTGTCAATTCCGCCATTGTTAGCTTTCGTATTGGGATATCCCTGAACAACGTAGGAGCGCCTTTGAGGATTTCGAGGTCTCCGGCGGTCGACTCGTCGAGAGGATTAGTGATCATGTTGGAGAAAAGGGCGAGGATGGCGGTGATGGGATAGAAGATGACGATCCTGGGGCGAATCAAAGACCATTAGCAATTCTTGTCCATGATGGGTGGCTGCGTGGACGCGGAGAAAGGATGGCTCTCACCAGAAGCAATCGTCTGTTATGACGTGAAGGGCAACACGCAAATACCTGACCGTCGACCTGCAAGCGTCAAGAGAGATATTGAAGCTAGATTGAACGCCTTCGTGGTGCTTTTCTGGTGACTGAGACTCGCATCTTCCACTGGCTCGATAGACTATCATGACACAATGGTAGTAGGCCAGCCGAATCATGGATGATTGCATGCTCACGTCTGCGCTCACGGGCGTCGTTTCACCAAACGTGAGTGTTGGACGGATATCTGGCGGAATGGACAAGCGCCACTGTTCGAGGGACTCGTCGAGAGTGCGGATGCTCTCGAGCAGCTCGGACTGCGTCTTGCGACAAGCCATGGGCGAATAGAGGGCGTCGTATGCGCGGGACTTTAGCTGAGACAGGCGAAGATCCCAGGGGTACATGGGGACAGTGTTGTTGCCGAGCCCTGGAATGATGGGGCTCTGGATGTGACGGCTTTGCATCACGGAGTAGTCAGGTGGCAGCGTAAGATCACAGTGTAGGTCTAGCAGGCAAGAAGGCTGTCCAGTACGGATGCATAGGTCCTTATCGATGGCGTAGCAGGTCCAAAAGAGGTCACGAAGATGATGAGCTAGGTTGCTCTTATCGTAGAGTTGCGAGGAAGGCGGCGATCCGTGGCTGGATGTCGATGACGAAGGAGACCTCGGTGTAGTGGTGTAGTCGGGATTGGAGTGAGCATTGAGGGCGAAGATGAGCCGTGTAGCAATGGAGATGAAGAGGCCAGTGGACTGAAGGTCTCCTAGGAAGTAGTAGACTATGGCCTGTTGATCGAGTGCACATCCATTAGTGAGTGTTACAACCCACTTCCAACGCGTTTGACGATTAAAGAGATGATCTTTTCCTCTAGCATATGGTAGAAAGCTGGAAGGATCAGGGGTACTGTTGATGGATGTAGGACATACCATTGTGACGACCGTTTGTAGTCCATCCCCCGTCATGTCTTGCATAACCTGGGGAATCATCGATGTAGCAGCGGCCACATATGATTCGCACGCCATTGATGCAGTATAACGATCCTCAAACTTCAAGATAGATATCAAGGCAAGGAATGAGTACACACAAGCTGTAGCAGAAGTAGCAGAATGGGAGTTGTGTGACTGGTAAGCCGAATAGAGAGTCCTGCTAAATAGGTATTTGCTCAAGACGGGGAAGACGAGGCAGACAAACGAAGAGCAATACGTGGCAGCATGTCGTTTGACTGTCGCCCTCGGAGGAAGCTCACAAGGCCTTTTGTCGTCGATATCTGTGTCCAAATGGAGATACAGACGCCTCGGGTTGTGCCATTGGCGGCCGAACGAGCACAGCGTCTGCGGTGTCATACAACTGCCGGTACGGGATTCGATCCATGCCCGGCCCCTTTCGGAAAACAGTGGGATGCCGGTAAAGGACGTGGCATTGCGTAGATGAAGATAGAAGGACTCCAAGTATTCTGTCTGAGCGTCTAGCGAAACGTTAGAGAGAAATCATGAGCACATGTAGACAGATCGAGAATGTATAGGCGAAGGAAGTTAGAACTGGCACTTCGAGGGCATCGTGAGGCCAAATTTGAGAGATGAGAAGGCAAATGGAATCAAGAGACTACCATCGTCATGCTGGGATAGCCGTTGAATTAAGATGGCCTCCATACGGGTGATGGAGTCCGGCTGGGAGTCCGTGTCTGGGCTTTTTGACACATATCAGTGAACAAGGCTCTGCCAAAAGGCCGACTTACCCAAGCTCCCTGCCAAAATTGGCTATATATTCAAACAGGGTGATAGAACAGGAATAACCTCACCTCTTCCTGTTCCGTTTCTTGTTGGGTTTGCCCACTAATCGATTGTATGTGCAGGCTAGATTGTGGTGTCTGCACCAGTTGCATTGCGGAACTTCGGCATCGCATTGGATCTGGTGCGGCTCTCAGTCAGTTTTCTTTTCTTTTTTTTCGTAGGTCAGGACCCTCAGGAAGCTCGCATCCCAATTTCCATGTCTGTTGGACCATCTGGAGATGGAACCAAGGTGGTGGAATCGCACCTTTCTCCTCGAGCACGAATCACACGCCTTCGCACGGCGTCCCCTGTTGGAGCTGCGAGGGGGTCCAGCCGCCATTGCTTGCATCATCGCCAGGCACGGCTTTATTCTGTAAGTCCTCGGAATAGGATTCGTCGAGGTACAAGGCGCACAAGGAGAGTAAGATAGGTAGTTTGGCGGGAATGGTGAGGTAGCGGAAGATGGAAGACTCGGGAGTGACAAGGTGCGGAATCTGGAGAGGCTCTGGATATTTGACCGCTGAGTCAGCGGGATTCGGGTCAGCCCCGACTTGCCCCCTTTGCGAGAACCATCGTAGTCCATCTTTCCTCCACTGAGGGGAGGGAGAGTATGTGAACCGAGGTCATCAATATCATGCTACTATGTTATTTGTACATATCTTCTCAGTTCAAGTAAGCAACGAGGTCAATGATTGTTCCCTAGAAGGCTTTCCTTGCATATGGGCAGGACTCTCGCAAGGAAATCATAGGGGAATCGGTACGTCACCATCTTTGTTCTTCTACCATCTTCAATACCTACCTTACTCAGGTAGGTATACACCGAGAGAAAGTACCTGGCATCAAACCCTTTAGCTGCTTTACTATCTACTGTCTCACTGTCTTTCAGATACCTGACTCTTCCTTTGCTTGTCCTCCGCTGACAATCCCACCCGATTTCCTGATAGCCATTGCCCCGATCTTTGGCTCTTCGAAAGCCTCTCGAATTGTCCTACCGATCAGGGACTGCAACGACACTAGATCGCTATTTCTGGTTGAGATTGGCATCCCGCATGTATGGCCACCTTTCTCCCGTCCAGTCAGTGCTCACCACCGAGAAGGTCCGTCTCCCGTTTCAATCTTGGCCATCAGCTCGTCCTTGTGCTCCCGGATGAACTCATCCCACGTCTTCAACGACAGGCCAGGGATCTACAGTGGGTTTCCGTCAGCATTCCACGGCGGCTACGCATTTCTACCTAGGCAAGTGGATGCTCACCTCCCTAGCCTGGACAAAGTCATGGCTCGCATACACGTTCCCGAAATACTCGAACATCAAAAGCTGTTCGGTAAAGTCTAGAGCAGTCTCCGGTGACAGGCCAGCTGCCTCCAGTCCTTGTTGGAACTGCTCTGGTGTTGACTTCTTGTACTCGAACGGAATCCCAAATTCTAACAGTCTCCTTGTCAGCTCTCGTGTTTCCTCACCAACGACAACCTGCATCACCGCAACCTACTGCTCCCAAGCCTAGACAGCTTTTCGCCCTCCGATAGTCCCTGTGACCAGAATGCAATGGTCCTCCCGAAGTAGTTCATCTTGTCCTCCACAACGGCCCGAACGAGCTTTCCAGTGTCGGTAATGGCGACATTCGGCAAAATCGTGTCCGCGGAGAGGGGAAACTCGCGTACAAGTTTTCCCGAGATCTGTTGCCCATCAGAAGATCAGTCTCACTTCATTTGTCGTACTCTGAAGGTTTCAACATGGCTTACCTGACGGGGCAAATACCGCTGGGGATAAGTCAAGCTATTCTCGAAATAGTTGGGAAACAGAATCGTCGTCATCTTCTCCCACAGCTCGGGCTTCTGCGTCTTGATGTATTCCGTCACGTCCGCCTTGCTCTTCCAGTGGTGCACGTGGTACAATCTCCCTCGAGAGAGCTCCATCGGATCAGGAAGAGCGCTCCATACAAAGTGCTCCAGCGTGGGGATCCTGGCAGCGGCATCGGCCAGGGCCTTCCCCTGAGCGACTTCCACAACCTTGGACCCCGAGGCCCAAAAGTCTGTCAGGGCAAAGATAATGTTTGCCCCGGCAAAGACCTTTTCCAGAGCTTCGTGGCCGAGATCGAGGTCTGCGGCTTGAACATCGACTCCTTTTGCGGAGAGAGCCAGGGCGGCCGGCTTGGAGACATTGCGAGTGAGGCCTCTCACCCGATACTCGTCGGGATACTTGAGGAACTCATCGACAACAGAGCCTCCCTTTTGTGCACCAAGTTAGACAATACATTAGCGGCAACTTCTGGAGATTCCAGGTACCAACCTGCAGGCCAGTGGCTCCAACGACGACGACGGTTCTGGGGGACATTTTCAGAAATTCCTGCTTCTCAGTGCGTGATGGTTGAAAATACTCTGAGCTGCTGATCCAGAAGACTTGCATCAGGTGAAAGACGACATCCTTATATAACCCAACGCCACCCCTGACCAGCACCGTGGGGTTTTTTCGACAATTACTTCGATTGATCAAGTCAGCGGAGACCGTACATCTTCGCTTTGCCGAAGACTCATTGTCCGGACTCCTCATGAGTTCCACTTTCTTCGGACACGCCTTATCCATCCTTTGCCTCAATGAAAGAATGACAGGCCAGTCCCTGATCTTTGTATCACGACCCCTGAGGTTACATCAGACTCCCGAGGCGCCGGCCGCAGTTTCTAGCTTATACTAGATACTTGTGTCAATCCTCCTAGGCTCAGGGGCGACTTACCCGGCCGCATTGACTACCCCATCCGCCCCTCATTATACGAAATACTGGTTTCTACGGAGGGTCTGTGGACATCGTTCCGCGGGGATCCTTTGTTTGGTATCGCCTATTGTTGGTCTATCATAGGCCTCGGAACTCAATATCCTGCAAGGGTCCATTACCGTCGTCAAGGTCACACGAGCCGCCAATGCACTCCATCGTCAAGGTTACATGCAACCCAACTCCCAACCCAGGCTTTCAAGTGCTCAGCAACCTTTGATGGCCGTTGAACGGCAAATATTATGTTGATGCAATCATCCATCAAGCTTCTACCCCCTTGATTCACCTACAATGGCGATGTGGTATTCCGTACCATACGCAGCCAACTTCTCCGGCATTACCAAGAAATCTCTCCACCCTCTGCACTCAGGAACCTTCCAGTAACCTCCTTCGATGCTGAGTCGATTATCTTGATCAACCTATTCGAACACTCCTCTACAGTCACGGGTGCCTTTTCCAGCCCATGGGCCTTGGCGCCGCGATTCCCCATGTCCGTCTGTACAAACCTAGAGCCTTGTTAGAAACCAAGTACAGAACGGCAAGGGAAACTGTCATATCTCTTACCCAGGACTGATGGAAAACACGGTCCAGTTGCTGTGCTCGATGCTAATCATCCTCATCAGAAAGTTGCCCGCAATCTTCGATATCCCATACTCGGTCGTGATGGACTCGCTGCTGAGTTGACTGATGCTTGCCACATCGGTAGACATGTACACAAGCTTCGGCTCGTCTGCCGCATCCAACAATGAAACTACTGCCTTGTACAGGCGGAGAAAGCCCAGGGTGTTGACCTCGATGTGCGACAGAAGCTCAACCTCGGACATGTCAGCCACCGGACCCCACGAGTCGCAGATGCCGGCATTGGCAATGACAAGGTCCAGGGAGTAAACGCCATGCTCCGCTTTGAGCCGGGCGACACTATCCGCGGCGTTCGAAGCTTTCTTCATGTCAAGGGCGAGGAGGATGAGCTCTGATCCCTGCCCACGAGGGAGAGCAAGGAGTCTCTGCTCATGCTCCGCCGTGAGGTTTCGAACCGTGGCAATCACCGTCGTGCTTGGACGGTGGAGGTACTTGGCTACTAGAGAGGCCCCAATGCCTGGCCCAACATCCATATCGTTAGACACTCTCCTGTATTGCGTAGGAGGAGTGCGTACATACCTCTGCTGGCACCAGTGATGAGTACGGTGTATTGGGCCATGGTATACCACACTCCGGCGTTGTGTAGGTATTCTCAAGGGTCGTCTTTGACAAGAAGCAATAACTACCAAACGCAAGTTATTATTACTCAAATATACCTCAAGATCAATCTATATACCTAGTAAGGTAGATATCACCAAGTTCCATCTTGCCCCGGCTCTCCCATTTTGCGATTACTCAGCGGTTAATTGACCTGTCGTGTAAGCCTTTACGTATCACTTCGGACTTGTCTCCATTCCGACGTAGGTCAATGCTATTTATTGGTTTGTCAGAGATGCCATTTGGACCACCTACTTCGTGCCCGACGCAGGCAAGGTGGTTTAATGGTACATGACAGATGCTTGCAAGCTGTGGACAGTGTGCTCTGTTGTAAAACTGTAGAACGACAACCAAGACATAAATATTATGTGACTACCAGACATTTGACGATGGACTCATGTTAAGAAAGTGACTGCCGCAAGTTCGAAAGTGAGATTATCGGGGAAGACAAGCGTAGGTCATGAAGAAAGCCCGTCTCAGACCTATCCAATACCGGTGACACGAACAGAACAGGACGACAAAGTGGACACAAAAGGCGCATTCGTAGACTGAGGTCTCAATAGACGGTAAGGAATTGATCTGGCCTGCCGGCCAACGTCTGTCAAAGGCTTTGCTGGCTCGCCGGCTGCAACACGGTGAAGGGGTTTAGTGTGGTGGCTGCAGATGCAGAGGTTTCTGATTACATCTCTCCCCCTTTTAATTCTGCTCCATCCACTCCCACCCATCCATCTCCTCTGCACCCGTCAGACCTCCCCAGCGCAAGCTCAAGGATCTCGACAGCTGATGAGCCTCGGCGTCAATACGCCTCCTGCTACACCAGGTGCGTCCTCAATCACTCAAGCTTCGCGAAAGAAAAGCCGGCTTCTCCCTTCCAATCCCCCCTTTTCTATAATTGCCCCCGACGATTGGTGAGCCTCGGCGTCATGCTCAGGGTGTCAAGCTTGTGAATATGCGGGTGAAGGGAGGAAAGCCCTCAAAAGACCATCAGTCGAACCAGCCCCAACCCAGGTTCCCCCAAGAAGCTCTTCAGGATCTCATCACGAAGTTTCTTCCCGACCCAGATTCCCCCAAGAAGCTCTTCATTATCTCATCTCGAAGTTTTTTCCCGATACCGCTTCTGAGCCCCCAGTTTCTCTCGTCAATTGATGGGCCTCGGCGTCAATACGCCTCCTGCCGCACCAGCTGCGTCCTCGAGAACCCGGGGCCCAGACGCAGATGTGGCGGGAA
>LFMI01000519.1:0-22567 GCA_001050175.1 Trichoderma parareesei | reverse complement strand
ATCGTCCCGTCACCAGAGCTATCTCAGCATCTAGAGGGCCTCGGCGTCAATACACCTCCTGCCACAACAGATACGTCCTCGATAGCAACCAATGACGAGGGGGCTGTCGTGTCATCCCACGAAATTGTTTAGGATATCCGCGACGAAGAACAGCGGCGTGAGAGAAGGCGACGACTTCTTCGTGTGTATGGGAAAGCTAGCACCGCATCATAATCAGTATCTCTTGTGACAAAAAAAAAAATGCCAGAGCACTGTGGAGATGGAGCATCAATGACCTACCCAATAACGCGGATGGATAAGAGGCTCAATAACTCCTCATCACTATCTTCAATAGGCTCCCTGTCACTGTAGCCAGCAAAACAATTAGCAAGCTGCAAAAAAAAGGTCAAGGTGAGGAAGGGGTAGAGGTGTGAACCGGACGTCACGTACCAAATCTGACGACCTCTACACGTTCGACAACGAGGCATCGCTGCAAGACGCGAGAACATCCGAGCAGCTGAGGGAGCTTGGGCAGCAGTGAATTTCTTGAAGGAACAGTAGTGACAGTTTTTTCTATGGTGCCGACGCGTCGAGTGTGCAAGTTAGCGAACGCCATAATGAAGAAACGTCAAGTGTTTAAAGGGGGTGGGCATACCGTTCGCCTCAGGTTGCTGTAGACAAGGAGCAAAGCAGGTGTTTTGGCTCAAACGGCGGAAAGAATCGCGACGGAGGCAGTCAAGGCATCGCTCTGCAACTCTGCTTGGAGACGAGGGCGAGTAGCTTGTAGACTAGACGGAGAATGAAGTGGCTGTAGTTGGTGTGGTGGGTTGATGGCCATGAGGTAGATAGGACTGCGGTTGCAAGATGAAGAGAAGAAGTGCGTGAAGATGAGTTGGATGAAGAATGGAAGATGAAGAAGAAAAAAACAGAAGAAGAAAGTGGGAGAAGAGCTGTAGGCCTTGGGTGAAGTGCTAGCTGTTTACGCCCACCCCCCCTGGACCCACGTGTTCGCCTCGAATGCTTCCAATCAGAGGCCAGCCGTTGCCATGAGGCAGCAGCTCCTTCTCGCTGAAATAGATGCTGATGACGCGTCTCGATGCTCCTGGAAGGTGAGAGAAGAGCCGTACACGCGTCCTCTTGCCTTGGGAAGGGTGTGCAGTGACGTGCTCCTCGAGGGAGGCCTGGAGCCAGGCGGTGTACACTTGTCAAGCACTGCGTTGCAACTACCTCAAACTGCTACGAGGCATCAAGAATGAGCTTGGGAGGCACTGGACTTTCTCACTCTGGTATCAGCTTTGGTTCACGTGAGTAGGCACCGTGAGCAAGGGGACATGGAGGTCAGTAAGCAGTTACGCCTCCGAAGTAGGGAGACAGGATGAAAGGAAGCATCTCACTGTAGCCGTGCCTGTTGTTTGTATAAGGTATGAGCCCCACGGCGTCCAAAAGAAGAGCATGGATGGCCATCGTAAGCTGAGGGTCTTGGGTGATGTAGGTTGGCAGAATATCACCCCATCCCTGAAGGAGAACATGGGAAGATGACGCCGAAAAACAGCAACTTGCCATTGCAGCATAGATCTCCCGTATTCTCAAATAATATATATACGAAGGCTTACAGTATTCTGATGTGATGGTAGAGGGGAGAACCAGTTTTTGGGTCTAGAATTTGTATTGCTTTGTCCCAAAATTACCCGGAGATGGCCAAGCCAGCATTGCGAGAATCGCATGCTCTCCGTTCTGTGGTAGTCCGATTGTATCTCTCTAGCTGTCTTTGTATCCAATATCTATTTACATTTACCAAATAAAACAAGAGCTGAAACTGGTCAAGCGGGAGTAGATGAAAACAATCAAGGCCGGTTGTCATCTTCTCATGACTTTGGAGCAAACGCAAACAGGCGAACAATGACCACCAGAACACCAAGTCTATGCCCGAGCATCTCTCACCATCGCACACTGAACATATGTCCCGTCCAAGAATGTGTCGCTCTGCACAACTCTGAACCCATATCTCTCGTAGATCGGCTGTCCCTTGGGAGACGCATCCAGGAAACACTCCACCTTGTCCTCATCAGCCTTGTCCACCCCATACCTGAGCATTAAGCTTGCCGCCCCTTTCCCCTGATACTGCGGCTTTACGGCCAGCAGCTCGAGGTACCAGTGCGGCCTCTCGCCCATAGCCTCGTGATGCATGTCGCTGAGCCTGCCAAAGAAGAAGGCTGAGAATTCCTGGTCGCCCTCGCTGGGCCATTGGTCAACCGTGGGGACCGGCTCGGGAGAAGCCCCCGGAGCGATCCATTTCGCGAAACCAACAAATGCTTCGGGGCTAGCTGTGTCGTCCCAGACGGAGAGGAAGTGGTTGTTCTTGTCGCGGATCTCAGCTGTCAGAGCTTGTGTCCAAAAGTCGTGGGCCGACTGCGTCCCTTTGGGAGCAAATTGCTGATGGATCGGATCTTGCGAGAAGGCCTCAAAGTACGTTTCCACCATCAGTGGCATATCCCCGGGCTTGCTGGGCACCAGTTTGAGCGGCATACTGTCTGTTGATTCGTGGTCGGTTCGAATTCGTGTTTGACGGGTTGGTGAGGGGGGCTTCGGCGAGTCTGAACCGGGGTTCTGGACAGCTTGTCAGCTTGTCAGCTTGTCAGCTAAGTACGGAATTGGATAGCCGGTTTGACAGCATCTCCGCCCTCTCGCGACTTGTGGCTCCATTATGCCTATTATAGCTCAGCACCATGAAGTTTCGTGAAAAGTGAGGCAATATGCCGAGAGCTAGCCATGAAGACGACCTCAAATCCCAGAGATTGCGAGAGAGTGTCCTTTTGCATGGCCGGTGATGAAGGTAGAAAATGACGACAAAAAGCGTTCTTTGTTGTTTGGGGAAGACTAAGCACAGAGACAAGAAAGATTCAGAGGCAGACATCAACAATGATTGCTTCATGTGCACATTCCCAATCCGAGTTCATCGACCTACGTCCCATCGGTGAATGGCACGTCAAGAGAGAAATTTGCATTCGGAGAGGGAAAAGTACGAGTGCAAACCTCTGCAGTCGGTAACATCTCATCTGTTGTTCAACTCATCCAGTCTCATCTACTTTAAGCCCTACTCTAAGCCCTTGGCAACCACATAATCTTTGGCTCAAATCCAGGCAACTTCCCATACTCTTCTCCAGTCAACTGCTTTCCGTCCTGCAAGTCTGTCACAACAATCTGCACTCGCTCCTCAGCAGCCAGTTGGTCCGCAAACCTTTCCGCGTTCAAGACCCTCGATGCTGCAGGTTTTCGGCATCGACCCGAGTTCCGCAGCCCGACGCCTGCTCTACCAGGACCCATACCCAAGCGAGTGACCTGCCCAATGAAATCCGGATTTTCCGAAACATCCGGGGTCAAGGACTGCGCATTGGGGGCGAAGACGTCGATGCGATAACTTGAGGCCGTGCAGCCGACGTTATTAAAGACCACAAAAGGAACCTTGACAACAGCTTCTGCGCTGGAGGCCTTGACACCGTTGGTTGTGGATGTTGTGTTGTCACAACCTCCGCTGATGTCGACCCCCTTTGGGATGGAGATGGCGCGGCCGCCAGAAGGACGCAGATTGCGCACTCTGCGTTCGACAATCGACGGCGGCCGGTAAACGTCTGGACTGACGGGCATTCCGTACATGTATCCCAAGGCTCGTGTATCCTTTGCCATGTCGCCAATGGTCGTGTATATCCAGCGACGAGGGTCATCGTAACTTAGGTTCGTGCCGTTGTCGATGAAGGGCTGAAGAGGGAAGTTGGCGGTGAAGTGGTTTTCGGGATGAGACTCGATAAACATGCCCGCCAATCGATCCATGTTGGCGTGGTAGGACAGGAAGATGGGGTCAAATGCCGTGTAGGTATTGTCAGCCTACAGAGAAGCATGTCAGTAAACCGTCTAGCAACCATGACTCGTAAGGATGATTATTGTAGCTACCATATCAGGGCCTGTCCAGCCATGAAAGTTGTCGTGAACTTGCTCAAATAGCCCGTCAAAGTCGAAGCGATGAGGATACAGGCTATCCGGCTGGTTCTCCGAGAAGGTTGGGATATTGGCCCAGGGAATGCCAAAATGCTCCTCAGTCTCCGAAGAGGTAAAGGTGGACTGTTGCAACGCCGTCTTGATTTGCTCATGATACAGCTTCATCATGCAAATTTTGTTGGTCCATTTGGCCGAAGATGGTCCCTCTGCCAGGATCTTGTCTCGCGTCACATACTGACTCGTTCCGTCGGCAGACTTCCCATCCAAAGACAGCGCGTACTTGAGGGGATTGGGTCGAATGCTGGCGTCTTTGGGGTGGACGTAGGTCTCTTCAAAGAAGCATGGCGGGATTCCTGCGTGAGGGGAATCAGGGTCGGCAGAGGCAACGGAGTAGCCGTTCCAATACGGGATTGGAAAGTCAATGAGCTGTTCCACGTAACGGAGAAAGGCTCTGTGCCACAAAAAGGTGGCTTCTTGATAGTGCAAACACCATTCAGCATCTGCAAAGGGTGTCAGTAACTATATTCTAATAATTAATGCCGGAGACCACACTTACGCAATAGTCCAAGTTCCTGCCATCTCGATCCAAGCACGCCAACCTTGAGAACGTCATCAAGCTTGGCCTGATACTCGGCGAGCCTGGCCTTCGACAGGCTCATGATGTCTTCTCTGACTTTGTACGTCTTCCGCGGCTCCACAGGCTTGGGAATGATCATCTTGGGCACCGGAACATCGGATCTGGCCTTCGGAAAGCCCCCGTTGGCCCAGTTCCTCAGCACCTCTAGTGCCGTCTCGGGCCAGTAGTCTTGGGGATCGTCGGTGACTGGCATTGACTCGGACCGGAGATGGCGATAGATGCTGACGACTCTCTGCTTCACGTCGTCGTAGGAGTCTAGGCTCCAGTGGTTGGCGCCCCAATACTTCATTGCTTTGATCCAGCCCGCTCCTTTCTTGGCTGGATCGCCTTTCACCCACTTGGGAGATGTAATCAGAGGAAGAATATCATCCTCCCAAGTCGGGGTGTAGGGTTCATCGACGGAGGTTGAATCAGCGGAACCATTTGCCGCCTCTCTAGCCGCCAGATAGGGGCAGCCTGAAGACCCAGTCGTCTTCGTGCTAACTTGTCTTGCAATTGCAGCATTCTGGCAGCGGAGAGCAAGCCGTGCTGGCTTGGGGAGAGCATGCAAATTCAGTGGCGCCGGGGGAGAGTCCGCATCAGACTTTGGGAGCACTTTTGGATCCACGCCGCCCAGGGCGTCTGTCCATTCCTTGAGAAACGTCTGCCCACGCTCGGGCATGGGCACCACTTTGCCCTTTGCAGTCATTTCCAAGAAGGGCGTGGTGAATGGCATCTTGGTCGCGTAAGGCATGGTGTACCCAAACTCGTCGAGGGGTAGGGGGCGGTAGATGCGCCTGCGCGACTCTGCCAGCGAAAGATAGTCATACAGGGCCTTTCTGGGTTCTGTATTCATACGAGCCTTGACTGCATCAAAGTAGGCAGTGATGCTCTTCTGATGGTCTTGGAGGGTGCAGTCAAGCAATTGGAGGAACTGCTGCTCTGGGGTGCCATCGATTTTCGCCCATGGAGAGTTCTTGACATTATCCACAAAGCGAGCATCAAGGTCGTATGCATTGCCGTCGAATGTTGTGTTTTGCGGCACGTATTGCATCAGCCGACCTCTCTTCCAGGAGTAAATGGGATTCCAAAAGTCAACCATGATGATGGCGTTGAATGTCCTACTGGAAAAAAGCCCGATGAAGGAAGCCGGTTCAATCATCTTGGGATCCGTTTTCGTGACGATCTTCTTGAGGGTCTGCATTCGCTGGACGCCATGAGCGTCCTCGAAGGATGCCTGCAGCATGTTGAAGGGTGTCTCTCCTTCGCCTACTAAGACTTTCTTGAAGGATACGTCTTCGTAGGAGACGCCGGTTGCTGTGCGCTTGTCGCCTCCAAGAGACTGCCAGGGAAGCTGAAGATCGGGAGTGTACTCTGTGGGATCAATCTCCTGAAGCAAGCAAAGCCCAAGGTCATCGGCAGCTTGGTGGTATACTTCATCGGAAAAGGAGACGCCGAGTCTTTGAGGTGGCTGTTGCCGAAGAAGCGTTAGGACAGGCAATCAATGATGAGGACACACTTGCGGTAGGCGTACCAAAAGCGTTGAAAAGTTTGTCAAGCTCAAGAGCTCCTGATCATAAAAGTGATTATCAGGTATGACCCAAGTACCCTTGGGCTTTGGGACGTTTAGAACCAAAGCATCAGAGACCATGGATGGTGGTGGCTTGAGGTTGGGCTTGAGTGAAGCCCCCACCATGTTGATCGTCGTCGTCAGAAACAGGTGGGATACCCATCGCGGGATATTGTTTGGGTTCTTGAGCAGCTTGGAAGCCGAATCGAAAAAGTCATTCTTCCTTCGAATCAGGAACCAGTTGACAATGCCATTCTTGATGGCCGTCTCTAGCTCTTCAGGATTCTGATCGACGGCAGAGAAGACGCTCTGGCCATCCTCGGTGATGTAAGGAAGCTTCTTATACAATTCCTTGATGTCGTTGGGGATGCAGGCTTCAAAGTTGACAGGAGCGCCACCAAACCAATGCAGCCACGGCCTATGAGCACATACACGTGAGTCGAGACAAGAATAGGACAACTGCGTGGAAGAAACGGATCACTCACGTATGGAGTTCCTTCATGATGGGGGCTCCGTTGACATGTCCGTTGAACGGCCCGAGATACTCGGCAGACCCAAAGGCGTCCATGGACTCTCCAAAGTATGTCCAGGACTGATTGTTTCTGTCATTGTTGGGGAAATCACTCTGGCTTCGCGTTAGAAGACGCATGCAAACTCGAGATTTGTAGGATAGACGTACTTGATAAAATCGGTATGTGAGGCCATCCCAAGAAGCCACTTGGAGGAACGACTTGGCCCGTGACGTCTGCAGGGGATCCCTCCCTCCGACGATGCACAGCGTCCACTCGTTGGTTGATGAGCTGAATGCGTCTTTGTCTACCAAAGTGATGAGCGTCACAAGGCGGAGATGTGGGTTGAACCATGTGGCATCTGGGTTCTTGCTGAGATCAAAGAAGCTTCCATCGGCAACCATGAAAGTCTTGATGGAGTACAGGGGCTGGTCTCCGGTGCTCCCATCTTGTTAAGATTAGCAAGACATGACCAGAACACGGCACAAGGCCCACGAGACTTACTCCAAAAGTGCATCACCAGCGAGTCAAAGGACTGGCAGGATGCATTGTCGCCTTGTTGCAGCCAGTTGCCAAAGTAGTCTTTGAAGTGTGCATCAAGAAAGGCTTGGTCAGCCAAGTGATCTTTGTCTGAATGCCCGTCACGGGTGAATTCTCTCCAGTAGAATTTGGGTGCCATTTGTGCAAGTAATGATTCAGTCAATATGTGGCACATGTCTCTGGTGTAACAATGTCATGCCCTCTTCTATACTTATACAGGAGCAAGGCTTTCGAATCGACAAGCCGGATATTCTTCCTCAACGATCCATTGCCGGGAAGCCGAATAATCGTGACTGAGAGAATCCCGACATAGGGTGCAGAATCAATAGTCAACAATGTCCCGTCAACGTGGCTGGCTGACTTTCAATGCATGACCTCTTCGGAATCTGGTCTAGATGTTGAGCGGCGGTTCGCTTGAAGGCACTGGACGCAGTGATGCTAGGGCAAGGCGTAGACGAGGCGGAATGCTTCGAAACAAGTCGCCATGATAGGATGTGACAAAGTGTTGACAGCAAGGCTAGAGTGAGCCCGGATGGAGCTATTGTCCTCACTATTGCTTCAGCCCTTCGTTCCCACAGTACTCCGTATGCAGGGGAGGGACACAAGCCGGACAGTTTGGTCCCAAGACACGGCGGCCAGACACGGCCCGCAGTGCCAATGTGATCGGCCCATCCGTTTGGTCGGGTCTAGCCGCCGCGTGTTGGGCGGTCCACTAGGATGCTAGGGTTTGAAGACGCTCCCGAGCTTGGGCATCCGGCTAGGAGATCTGGAAAACGGAGATGTGACGGGAAGCGAAGCGTGGGGATCCCGAAGCGGATTAGCCATCAACGCTTTGCAGGGATGCATTCAATAATGGCTTCTAGGACCCAATATTGGTGGGAGAAGGTCCAGTTGGTGATGTGGTTTGTGGCTAGCTGAAGAGAGTCGAGACTGTAGGAGATGAAGCTGGTGGAAAACATGAGAGCTCTGATTGGGCTACACTCTGTTGATTGTGCTGAACTCTGGAAGCTGGACAGTGGTGATGTTTCTGAGAGCGGCCAAGAGCTCAGCTCTTCGTTTAACGGTAGCATGGCTGTGCGATGGTCATGGGCGAGTTGAGCCGCGTTGCCGTAAAGTCGCCATGAGAGACCAACGATAGTGCTGAGCCATAGACTTGATGGATGAGTTGACGGAGCCGAGTTGAGCCATAGACTTTGTCGAGGGTCAACAGAGCCGGGTTGAAGTATAAAGAGTCGATGCCCATCGAGTCGAAAGAGCAAGACCTCAACCAACTCGCCAACACAAGATACCAACACTTCGTCTCGACACTTTCATTTCCTTCACTTGTGATCAATCCTGTGTGCATCACTTTGGCTGTCAAGATGGCCGATCAAACTATTCGAAAGCTGGCAGTCTTCCGGGCCCCAGGGTATCCGTACCAAGACGACAAGCTCACGGCTGGACAGACTGGCGTCTGGTCGGACATTATCGATACCTGGATGACTGAGGAGATCAACGCCGAGTATCGCGACGACGATGGCAACATGCACCCTCTCCCTGGGCCGAGGAAGCGCGGCTGCGATGGCAAGCCGAGAACAAAGCTGAAGCAGTTCTTCAACGGCCGCATCACTCCGTACAATGTTGGCCAGAAGCCTACTCCCATTACTTGGATCGGATTCCCTCGACTGGTATGGCCTCTCATGATTGAACATTGAAGGCTGAGTGTGGTCTGGAAAGTCGGTACTGACTTGGGATTCTCAGATCCAGAAAGAAACCAACACGGATCAAGAGCGCTGGAAGGAGGCGGATGCTCACCGCGACCGCCAGGACGAGTATCTCGAGTGGACGGTCAAGAGGGACGAGGACGGGAGGATCCTGTCTGTGACGTTTACCTGCGAAGGCCCTGAGGTGAGTGGACGAGAAGACCAGGGAGGATGGATGCGGCAAGGGTGAGCTAGCTGACATACTGTGTTTAAAGTACTGGGCCTTCCTGGCAGAGTACGCTCCCAAGAAGATGTTCGCCATGTACCAGAGCTGCAACCCCGAGTTTGCCAGCCAGATGAAGCAGGAGGACCTGTTTGACAGTAATGGCAAATACGAGCCATACAACAAGTGGAACGGCGTCGTGAGGAGCGACCCCAACAGCGCAGACGACCTGATCACGACCAACCCGGGCTGCATCATGCACCTGGCGCAGAAGAACAACACGCTGAGCGCCGAGATTGACATTGCTGCTCAGGGCACCGTGATTCGCAAGAGGGATGACGGGACGATTATATCTGACCCGGTTGAGCTGTGCAACTGCTCGGCGTATGGAAACCCGACGCGCAACTCTGATCCCAAGGTAAGGCGACTGACTTGTCTCTGCATGTTGTGGTTGTTTTTTTATTTTATTTTCGTCTCGCTAACAGCACGGCCAGATTGGCTCGATGATCAACTCGCTGGTGGTCAAGGGCGCCAAGGTGTCGATTGCCGACCCGGTGGCCATCTACATGCGCGAGTTTGCCGCGTCCAAGTTCCTGCTGGACGTCGACGGCACGGGCGAGAACCTGCAGCCGGTCCCCGCGGGCACCTTTACGTGGGTGCGCGGCGACATCAAGAAGTACATGGGCCTGCGGCTGCACATCCAGGTGCCCGACGGCGTCGTGGGCACGGACGGCAACGCAGGGCGGCAGCTGACGGTGAGCGACCTGGTGGACACGAGCAACAGCCAGAATGTGCTGTACGGCGCCCAGTTTGCCGACTACATCACGATGAGCGTCAACGGGGTGGTGATTCCTGGTGGCGAGCCGGAGCCGGCGCAGGAGTGTCCCTGCAAGTGCAAGACGGAGGCCAATGCAGATGGAGCTGGAGATGGAGATGCCGAGGCTGTGTCGACGACGACGGCGATTAAGGCTTCATCTGACGGCATGGGGCGATTCCAGGGACGGATGCGAGTGTAGAGGTCATAGTGACTGGGAGAGTGTCTTCTCAAGAAGAGGGGAGGTGTCTAGCAGAATGTCAGATACTTGTTCCAAATGCAATTGAACGGATAATTTTACCTGGTAAAACCGATGAGCATCTCTTTGAGCTGGCGATGTCCAGCGGGTTCCTTGTGTTTTCTTTGTGTGAAGCTGCTGATCGCATCGAGGAAGAGTGAACAAAGATCAAAAATGCCGTCATTTGTTGTTCAAGTTCAAGTCGGAAATTCGAGCACGAGAAAACCGGCGGTTCAATGGGAAGGAGCCTCTGGGTACGTACCTCAGGTACGTACTCGCGGCGGCTTGTGCTGACCAGGTCTAGCTCGGCGCTAGTCCCACAAATGTCCCGCGATCCGGTCGTTCTTGTACCTCCGTACTTCGGTACGTACCCCTTCCTTTTGCACTGGAGAGCAAAATGCGAATGAAATCAAGACGAACCCGTTCGAAAAGCGCTGAAAATGTGGTATGAAGGATGCTTGATTCCTCCAAGTTGAATACATACAAAGTGACTCATTTTATACCCCTCACACTGTACCGGTTGTACCTTCCCCCAACAGCGCCGCACCACAAAAGGCTGCCCAGAAAGTACCAAGGTACGATGGACAACACCAAAGTCCAGACTCGCGATGCAAGTGACCAAGTTTTGATATGCGCCGATTATATGTAAATTTGATTCATTATCAACATTTTTTTTTGTCATGTCTTTTTCTTTTCTCTTCATCTGTGCTGCGCAGACTGTAGACGTGCACCATTGTTGACTGCAAAACATCGAGACGACCAGCATCTGGGCGGCCATATTCATCAGTCAAGGCCAGGGCAATAGAAGGAGGAGGGAGGCTCCGGTAAGGTACCTAAGGTATGACTGTCATGTACCCGGTACGCATTTCTATGCGAGTCGTGTGTGCAGTCGTCGGTACCTATTCTTACACTTCTATCTACATGCTTCATCACGTGTTGATACAGGTACTCGATGCTTAGACATCATTGATCCTCCAAATTCACAGTGATACTCAACAATACAAGTACCTAGGTAAAGGGGGACATAGTATCGAATTGGGACTCCCTTCAATGGTTCTTGCAACGTCTATGAGTTATCTGAATTCATAGACCTTTACCGGTGTCAATCTCTGACAAAAACACGAAACGCGGACAAAAAGTGAATGCACTCTAGGGTAAACCAGCCGCTCAAAGCCCCCAGCTCTTCGTCGTCAAGATGTCTGATATAACGATTCGCCCTTCCATCACCGACCCGGACGGTCGAGTATTGACGATGATAATAGAATCTGCGCTGGTCGAATCGCATTCTTGATCCGAATTGTGTGCGCCATATCTGACAGCTGCTGTTTCAAGGACGCAGATAACGCGACGATTGCGAACCACGACTCCTTCCGTTATCAACGACCATCCCCCTCTTGTCGAGGCTTTTCCACCAATCCAGCTTTCAATACCAATTTCAAAATGTCCATAACAATCTAGCTCAGTCCTGTTGAGACAGATGATGGCATTATCAGCAACATCGCCCCAAAGACGCGTAGAGCGGCCGCTCCCTAGCGCTCAAGCGGGCAATCCCGCTTCAAAATCCACCGCATTCCTCTTCGGCTGGCCCTGACCCGATTTCAAGGAACTACATGTCAGCCGTTTTATCTATAATCGGAAGTCTGGCCCATATTGAGCCACTCACTCACCGGTTCGTCTAGATGCCTATCCAAAGGATGCGTGCCGACACCCAAGGAGAACAGGCTGATGGCCGGTAATGACGATGGGCTTATGAGTACCGTGATTGGTGATTCCCCGAGTGAGGCAAATTGCCAACACAGAATATCGGAGAAATTATCGGCTGGATTGCTAAGACTGGGTCGAATTGGAAGACTGTGGACGACATCCAGAGTGAGCAGAGGGAGGGATCAGGCACACAATATATAAGAGACATCTCGAGCCAAGAATTTGCCTCCTCCAACTTGACAACCCAATCCTGATACTCTTCACCTTGTCCTCTTTTCAGATTTGACCAAAATCCACCGACATCATGGGCATCTGGACGCAAATGTGCCCGCCCAAACCAGCGTTTACGGAGCAAAACCTTGGTGACCTCACAGGCAAGGTATGCGAGCCTGACACTCCCTGGGAGCCTACTCTCTATGCTGCAAACAGCGCTACTCATGCATAACAGGTCTACATCGTCACCGGCTCCAACACTGGCGTCGGCAAAGAGCTCGCGCAGATTCTCTACTCCAAAAACGCCACCGTCTACGTCGCAGCCCGTAGCCAGGCAAAAGCCACAGAGGCCATCGAGGACATTCGCAAAGCCTTCCCCGCGTCCACCGGGCGCCTCGTGTTCCACTCCCTGGACCTAGCTGACCTGGAGGCTGTCGCACAATCGGCCAAGGAGTTCCTCGCGAGGGAGACGAGGCTCGATGTCCTGTTCAACAATGCCGGCGTCATGCATCCGCCCCAAGGGTCAACGACGAAGCAGGGTTACGAGCTTCAGCTGGGCGTGAACAATCTGGGCCATGTGCTGTTCACGGAGCTCCTGACGCCGTTGCTCGCCCAGACTGCGGCAAAGAGCGCGCCAAACTCGGTGCGCGTCGTCTGGGTGAGCTCTCTGTACTCGGAACTGGGATCGCCCAAGGGAGGAATCGATCCGGATAACCTGGGCTTCACGAAAAAGGACAAGAGCACCTACCACAAGTACTCTGTGAGCAAGGCGGGCGTCTATTACCAGGGCGAGGAGTATGCGAGAAAGTACAAGGACCAGGGAATCATTAGTCTGGTAAGGTTATCCTATGAGAGTGGCCACATGGGAGGATGTTGGATCGGACAACAGGTTGCTGACGTGGGAAAGACTGTGAATCCCGGAAACCTCAGGTCTGACCTCCAACGATACGGTGGGGATGGAATCATTCAGCAGCTTAACAAAAGGGTCCTCCTGTTTCCCCCAATTAACGGAGCATACTCGGAGCTCTTTTGCGGTCTGTCTCCGGAAGTGAAGGCAGACAAGTCAGGAAGCTATGGTAGGTGTCTGCGAGGTTTCAGTTCCCTCCGTGGCACAATCTGTCAGCTAATTATCTCGGCAGTCATTCCTTGGGGAAGATTTGCCTCGATCCGAGAAGACATTGAAAAGGGAACCAAGAGCCCGGAGGAAGGGGGAAGCGGCCTGGGGAAGATATGGTACGACTGGTGCATGGAGCAAGTCGCCCCGTTCATGCAGTAGCTTCGATGCCATTTCCTTTCATCCATGTACCAGTATCAAGTCATAAATTTTTTGTTCCTATATCCGGATCCAATCGCAGTTACACAGTCATCAACAAAGCTTCTAAATGCGTGTCCGTAGACTCTGCAATCCACGAGTCAAGTTTGTCCGAGTTGAGCGTAAGACTCATCATTGTCAATCCAAAAGGATCAATGTCCTCCACCGTCGTCCTCTCAAACAGCCAAGCCGTCTGAAACGGCACCACAAACAGAGGATCCTTTCGCTCCAGCATGTTCTTCCACAACGGCGCAGAAGCAGCATCCCAGAGACCGCGCCGAGCCGTAAAGTCAATGGTCCCATCGCAGTGCCCGGTTCCATCTCTGGCTACGAGGTAGATGCAGGTTGTGCATGTGCTCACCATCCAGACTCGGCGCACATTCTCCGTCAGGATCCAGATACGCCACAGCTTGACGACTGCTTCGGTATTGTCCCGGGCCACGAGATAGTCGCCGCCAAACGCGTTTTGTAGGGTGACGTCGACGTTGACAGAGTTCCACAGCTGCGCGGTCCAGACTCGTAGCAAGGGGATGAGCTTCTCGGCTTCGGCTCGCTGGCGGATGTGCCCGTCATAGAGGCCGATGAAGACGTATACGAACAGGGAGAGCACCCTAGCGAGGTGTTGGATGGTCGAGAGTGGTGACACTGAGGCGAAACCACCAACAAGCAGAGCTTGCTCTTCGGCATCAGAGTATCTCTGGACTAAGGACTCGACTTTGTCTCGAATGTGCTGCATCACCGTCTCTTGGTTGTTTTCGTTCTTCATAGCATACAGTGCCATGGCTGCATAGGCATCCTGAACGCAGGGCGGCATCCCCGTCTCCGCGAATAGGGATCTGTGAATCATCGGACAGTGATCTAGCTCGATCCATTGCATCAGCCATTTTCTCACGCGTGGAAAGTACTGCTGGAGGACTGAACCGCGAATTGCGGGAAGCTGAGGCGACTGTACATCGCCGTGGTAGATGACCCAGTGCTCTGCCTGGAGGAACCAGGAGACGGTAGAATAGGGCAGATTAGTGATGCCATCGGCAGCCCTTGAGTAGCCTCCGCCGCAGGATGTGTCATTGCAGTCTCCGGCATCTTGCGAGGCTAAGAGCGAAGAGTCCAGCAACGGCGTCGCGTGAGATTCTCCGCTCCGATTGGAGCCAGGGCTGTTGTTGTTGGTCTGGGGCGACTTGGCGGCTCGACGAGCATACGGCCGGGTCCCAGAGTATTGACAGGCCACTTCCTTGTCCAGACATCTCTCACACGAAGGGCGGTTCATGTCGCAGCGCCGCTTTGCCCTCGTGCAGGGGATGCACGCTCTTCGGCGGACATGAGCGGGATTGGCATCGGGTTTGGCGTCTTTGCTGGGATCAGGCTGCATGTCTGCTCTCTTATTACTTCTGTAATGCGGAAGGTCAAGTTGCGGATAATCTGTCACAGGTTCTTCTCGCAGTTAGGAGGCTCTTCATCAAAGAGAATAGGAGGATATTCGATGTCGGTGCGGAGGAGAGTGACGGAAGATGATGCCGAGGATTGTCGGGAAAAGGAATCCACTAACAGGCAGGTTGATAAGCGGCGGAACATTTTGCGGAACTCCGACCAAACGCCTTATTCATGCTTTGCAGCAATTTTGGCGGAATCTCATAATTCAGCATGGAAACGATGGCGGAATTTGCAAGCTACGATGACGGAATTTGCAAGCTGTCCACTGATTATATGGTAATGACTGAATCTCACGAATCTGAGTTGTGCTTTTGGTAATTACTTGGAGTTATGCAGACGGTAAGTGTTGAGAATTGGTGCTTCACCTCCGATGCTCAGCCTCAGAAACTCATCGTCGAATGTCAGCCCACCCCTCACCATAACGGCGGTAGCTTCATGTTCTCCTCTTGACATACCCAAGTTTTGCATTTCGATTCTGTCATGAACAACTCTTCGAGCTGTTGTTTCAGCTCAATTTGTCATCGTGGTATAACCGAACAGGCACAGACTCAACTCGCAGGTAATGCCACCAATTGCCCGCAATCATCCGCCAGACGCCGAGCCCTGCCGAAAATGCAACGCGACCAGCTGCCGTTTTATGAGATGGAGACAATAGATTCCGAAGCTGGATCACAGTTCTGGTACTCGAAGAGTCCTTTGTATAAATAGCTCGCTTCTTCTGGTTGGACCCCACGACTTCATCCCATATCATCATACCTTATCCATCATATCAAATCATCATCATCTGCTCCAAGCTTTCCAAAAACCATGACGGCCACCATGTCTCTTAATGTTTCTCCTCAAACCAAAACCATTCACAAAGCCGCATATCCAGCCATTGCAGCCTCACGCCCTGAGCTGTCCCAACAAGGTCGCGTCGTCTACGTAACGGGAGGCTCCGCAGGCATCGGCTTCGCCATCTGCCACGCCTTTGCCGATGCCCAGGCGGCCACCGTCATCCTCACCGGCCGTCGCGAAGCTGCTCTGAGCGAGGCTGTCGACACCCTCTCCAAGGAGCACCCAAAGACCAAGTTCATCGGCCAGGTGCTCGATGCCGCTGATCGTCCGGCAGCGGAAAAGGCCTGGGCTCAGCTTGAAAAGGACGGCGTCCTCGTTGATGTCTTGGTTTTGAATGCCGCCTATGTGACGCACAGACAGGCTCCCCTGGTGGATCTTCCATACGAGGAGGCATGGCCCAGCTGGGTGACCAACGTCGGCGCAAACTATGACCTGATTCAACGATTCTATCACCAGAAGAACCGTGTCCCGGGCCGAAAGCTGGTGAGTGACTGTCTCAAGTCAAGGCATCATGGCTGATTTTATTTTGTTCCTCATGGCCTCGCGTTTGACGTTAACACGATATATAGTCCCTCGTCAACCTCTCGACCATGGCTATTCACGCGTTCGAACAAGTCAAAGCATTCCCTGCTTACTGCGCCTCCAAGAACGCGGGGACTCTTCTCGTCCAGCTCTTTGCTCGGGGCGTTTCCCCCGATGACATGCAGATTCTGAGCTTCCACCCGGGAGCAATATGGACGGACTCGGTGCAGAAGAGTGGCGTTCCCAAGGAGGCTTATGCATGGGACGACGGTACGCAGAGAAGCACACCTGTCCTCTCCTCTGTCTTTGTATGGCAACAGATCCGCTGACCGTTATATACAGCGACGCTTGCATCCAATTATGCCGTTTGGGCAGCTTCTGATGAGGCCAAGTTCCTTCATGGACGATTTACCTGGGCGGCCTGGGACGTGGAAGAGCTTCAGAGCGAAGAGTTCAGGAAGAGGCTTGAGGAAAAGCCGACGTACCTCCAGGTTGGAGTTGTTGGCCTTTCATGATGATCATGAACGGCTTGGGAATTCTGTTGTTGTCGAAGGGGATGTTCGATTGAACAACGCGACTAGCCATTGTATGATCAGTCGGACGTGGGCAAGGTTGCACATAGAATCTTCATTCAACATGTTTTTCCTTCATCACAGCTTGGACTGCCCTCTCTGCGTGAGGATAGGATAAAGTTCATCTGCTAAAGCAAGGAGCTTCTCGTCTTCAAATCGTTGCCCAATCAACTGTGCCGCCAGCGGCAAGCCATGAAACTTCTCCGCGTGATACAGCTCTTGAATTGAACGATCGAAGTCACTGTAGCAATCCCCAATTGGCATTCCAACGTCCAACTTCTTGTCCGCAGCCTCGTTCAAGGGTATCGAAATGCCCATCCAGTCGACAAGATTCATGATACTCGTAAAGGAAAGCCAGGTAAACGTATCAAAAGGCACGGCAGTATGCGGCGCATTGACAAAGAGGATCCCATCCAGGGGTCTGCCGCCGTCCGGTCTCCACAATCTCTTCATCTGCATGGCTATGCGGATGATCTGGAAGTTGAGCTGATGCAGATGTTCGACCGTTGGCTCTGGCCGTCCCCTCTTGGGTGTCATGACTTCTGCGGCTTGAACAATCTTGGTGTGCGGCTCTGATTCAAGCAGTGCACGCATGTGAGATAAATCCATGAATTCGCCAAACTCGCGGTACGGCCGAAGACGAGTGAGTCGGTGTCAGCGGTCAAGACGGTCTGGGGAAACTGTCGTCTTGGCGACAATGACACAACCGGCGTTGAGCAGCATCTGGACAGCTTGACTCGTCGATCTGGCCGGTTGGAAGGAAGCAGAGGGAAGTAGTTCCTAGGGAGTTGTCGTACCCCTTGATGAAGAATTGGTCCTTGACGCTGATCGGAAGACCGTGAAGAGGCCCAACAGGTTTCCCTCGCTTCTTGTACTCGGCGTCCAACCACTTGGCCCGAGTAATGGCTTCTTCAAACATAATTTCGGTTAAGCAGTTGGTCAGCTGCTGCGCAACGGCGGCCCGTTTGCAAAGTGCCTGGGCGACCTTTTTAGCCGCGTATTGACCGATAGATAGCAAAGAGAGCAATTCGGTGGCATCTCGAGCGGGATCTGTGAGGGCAAGAACTTGCTCTGTGAGGATTTCACAACGAGGAAGATGGTCTATCGGCCTAGTTCCAGAAGGGAGAGAGCCTGAGAGCCGCCATTCCAGAGGAATTTCGGAGTCCCGCTCAGCTCGTTTGCGGGCGACAATGTCTTGCCAGGATGACCGAGGCATTGGACTAACCGGAGCTAGGTATTTGTCAATGAGTAGATGAGGCGTTGAAGGCGAGAAGTCGGGTAATGGTATGGTATAAAACTTACTCGTTCATTGCGTGTTGCTTCTGAGGTCATCGTCATGCCTCGCTGTGAGATTATAGAGGCGTTTTGCACTGGGTTGCATAATCACTTCTTAGGCAACTGGAAGAGGCCGGCCAAGACGAAGAGGATTACCTAAGAATGGACCAGTTGCTTACAGAGAACAAGACCAGATGTGCGAAATTCAGGCAGAGACAAGCTGTATGGGGGGCTAGTGATATATGGTGCTCGTTGGATCACTTCACTTATGGATCAGTCGAGGTCTGATTGCATCCGTTTTGCCATCTTCTACGATGTGGTTTCTTACCCATCAAAGAAGGGTGCTGGATGTTCCTTATCGCTTACATGCAATATTGGCCATGATGGGCTGACAAAATCATCGGCAACAGAAAACCGTCGACCCAGCACTCCTTAACCAGTTCAAGCTACGGAGCGTCACTACACTGAAACAAAATTGAGGCGCCAATGCCATCAGAACATTGGGTCCAAAAAGCTCTTGAGTCTGTTCCTCACGATCGGACCCGGCTGCTGTTACCACTGTAGACACCACTGCTGCACCAGCCACTGGCAAGCTACCCCGGAGCCAAGGGATCAATTCCACAGCTGACCTTTGACGTTTTCCAAGCCATTGCTTTACAGCTTCATACATCGCAGCGCGCTGTTGCTCAACCGGCCGAGGCGGTCCAGCTTGCCTCATCCTGTATGGCAGGCTTTCTTGGGACTCGAGGGCCTCAGGAGCTCTCGATTGTGTCGCCTCGTCTCCGGAACTCAAGACAAAGCAGCCACAATGCAACGTTAACCTCAGCAACTCCCCCACTCGCTCGCTCGCTCTCCTCGTACTGTCTCCGAGGTCGTACCTGTGCCTGTCCTGTCCCTCACTCCACAGTGACTCCTTCTGGAGCAAGGCCCTTGTGGCTGGTCTCCTCCCAGCCCCCCCGTCCACATGCGGGGAGACGGTGCTGGGGCTCTCCCTTTTTGGGCAGTAAGCACGCATCTTGCAGTGCCTGGGGCTGTGATAGCCGCCAACTAATGGAAGCCATACCCGGCCGCGATCCGCAGATTCTTGCCGTCGGTATGTCTCCGAATTCGAAACGATGAGGAAGGACAGCACGCAGAGGCATAACCGATGGCCCTTCTCGTTGCTCCTGCTACTCGGATACCGACCGAGAATCAGACCATATTCAGTATCGCATACGTCAGACGATCTAGTCGGAGGAAGCAGCAGGGGCAGATGCTGCAAGACCTGAGAAGCGAGCGGGGGATGGCCAGCATCCCAACCAGAACTCCGTGGGCTCGTCCTTTTCAACTTTCTTCCCCCCTCTCCACCCCCGCAAACCGCGATTCCCCCCCTCACCCCTCTCTCTCTCTTCACTGTCGACCTATTCTTCTCCATATCTTCTTCATTCTCCACCCCAATCAGCTCCATCGCTTTGCCCTCCCTGCCGCCAAGCATCTTCTCGTTTAGCCGGCGACATCCACAATCCTGGGGACAAGCGACCGTCGCTCTGCAGCCGTCTTCTCCCTCTCGGACACCATCTCTCTTGTCTCGGTTTGCCTCTCCGTGTCCACTGCATAGATATGCTGCATCTGCTTGCATCTACCGCGTCTCCAGGGGGTCAGACGCGTCTATCGCAGGAGATGCTTCCCTCGGCAAGTTGAGTATTATGTTTCTTTTTAAGCTTCCATTCATCTCCTCTGCAAACATACCCCCGGCAACCTCACTGATAGGTGGAACAATCTCCAAGAAGCCATGCTAATGCTTGCCTGCAGTCCATCGACCCACGCTAGCACCCCTGTATTGATACCGTGTGGCATCAACCTTGCTTTCTCCGACCTCGAAACCACCACACCAGCCTCAAATTGGAAGGGTTGAAGAGCCATCAGGTATGATAATCATCTCGTTCTGTTTCTGGTCGGCCAAACAGCTAATCGAGCTGATAATGGACTTCGTATCGGTCAGCCTTCTTCTTTCCTGTACCACCCAGGGCCTCGTTGACTTCACCCACTCCATTTGACGGCTAGTGGCAACCTCGTTACATCGGGCCAAAAAGCGACTCTCAGAAGTCGCACAAGTGGCGGCAGCCTTATCAGTCAACTGGCACTCCACGCCACGCCCTGGCAACTTCCTTCGCTCGGTATATATCCATCATTCCCTAGCTCCGGGAGCTGCGCAGTGCGGAACTCGCTCTCCTGCTGTCACTTTGCCCAAGCTCAGCTACTCGCATTGCTCGTGTCTCTCAGCCTTGCCTACTAGACGCCGAGGCTATTGTCTCAGAGCAGCTCCCCCTTTCTAGTTGACTTCTCCCTCTTCACCCCCCCGATCTGATCTTGAGCCAACGGAGCAATTATCCAGCCACCCGCAACGTCCTCACAATATGGCAGACGCTGACCTCAAACGCGAAGTCACACGTCCCGACTCCGTTCATGACTTGAAGCATGGCGGAGCCACCGCTGAAGCCGTCGAGGCTATTCGTGCTGAGCATGAGCTCACCTTCACCGAGGCTGTGAAGCTCTACCCCAAGGCCATTGCTTGGTCAGGGTTTGTGTCCATCGGCGTCATCATGCTGGCCTTTGATCCTCAGCTGATCGGCAACCTCTACTCGACCCCTCAATTTGCTCGCGACTTTGGGCATTTGTACAAGGGTGATGTAAGTGACCTCTGTTCCATCATTGTCTTCGGTGTGACTGACATTCCTTTATTGTAGTGGGTGATTCAAGCATCATGGCAAACCGCGCTCTCGATGGGAAACCCCATTGGCCAGGTCGTCGGTGCCCTCTTCGCTGCTTACCCCATGGACTACTTTGGTCGAAAACTCACCTTTGCCGTCTGCGTCATTCTCACTGCGGGCATCGTCTTCATCCAGTTCTTTTCCAAGACACTCGGCGTTCTTCTCGCAGGAGAGCTGTTAGCCGGTCTTGTGCTCGGCATGTTCGTTGTCATTGCTCCGGCTTACGCCTCCGAAGTCTGTCCCACTGCACTTCGCGGCCACCTCACCTCCTTTGTCAACCTCTGCTTCGTCATCGGCCAACTCCTAGGCAACGGCGTCACTGCTGGTACCTCGAAGCTGAACAACCACTGGGCCTACAAGATCCCCTTCCTTCTCCAGTGGTTCTGGATCATCGTCATCCTCCCCGGCATGGCCTTCATTCCCGAGAGCCCCTGGTGGTTGGTCCGCAAGAACCGTTTGGAAGACGCTGAAAAGTCGCTGCGAAGACTGGCATCGCCCAAGGTCAACGTTCAGGCTACCTTGGCCTTTATCATGGAAACCGATCGTCTGGAGCAGGAGCTTGAGGCCGGCAGCACGTACTGGGACTGCTTCAAAGGCGACAATTGGCGCCGCACCGAGATTTCGATGGGCGTTTACTGCACTCAGGTTCTCAGCGGTATCTATCTCATCAACTATGGCACCTTTTTCTTTCAGCAAGCCGGCCTCCCTACCGATCGCGCTTTCGATATGTCAGTTGGCTTTCTGGGTAAGTCCTTGTCTCACCTTCAACTTTCCTCCAGTCGCTGTCAGGGCTCTATTGGCTGATTGGCTCCGTTCTTCTGCGCTGTAGCTGTCGGTTTCGTCGGAACTCTGGTTTCCTGGGCCCTCTTGATCCGAGTTGGTCGTCGAACACTATTCGTGTCGGGTCTGGCCTGGCTGGTCATCCTCCAGTTCGTCATCGGCATCCTCGATTGCATTCCCGGTCGACCCTCCGGCGCCATCTGGGCAGAATCGTCCTTGATGCTCATCTGGAACTTCTTCTACGACATCTCCATTGGCCCCGTCTGCTTCGTTCTCCTCGGCGAATGTTCCGCTACCCGTGTCCGTTCCAAGACCATTGCCGCCGCCACTGCTGCTCAGGGAATACTCGGCATCGTTATGACGGTTGCCATTCCCTACATGATCAACCCGGAACAGGCCAACTTGCAAGGCAAACTGGGCTTCTTCTTTGGCGGCCTCGCCTTCATCTGTCTCATCTGGTCTTATTTCCGCGTGCCTGAGACAATGGGTCGCACATTCGAGGAACTCGATCTCCTGTTCGACAAAAAGGTACCCGCAAGACAATTCAAGGGCTACAAGCTCGAGGGTGCAGTGTCTACGGGTGCTGCATGATGAGATGTCCGCTCATGGGGCGAGACTGAGGATGATGGAGTATTGGAAAGAGCAGCAAAATGGCATCGCCAAAGGACGGAAACGGATGAGCCAGTGTTCGAAACACTTTCGACATCTCATCGAAAAGCGGTCGGAGTTATTGAGAATGGAATACCAGAAAGAAAAACATTTTGATTGATCCCTCTTGGATACAAGCATCATTATGAGGGATTGATAAGAGGTAGAGTTATTAGGTTTGTTTTGGAAACCTTTTTCATCTTTACAGGTGCCTTGTTGAACGCATCAGCAAAGCATTTGAGTCGCCGTGCTGGTAAAGAACAGCATTGTCCCACTGAGAGCTGGTCAAGCCGCATTTGGGCCAAACGACATGCACTTCGTCTCTCTGGGAGGGTGTTGGATACAGGGAGGGAGTTGAT
>LFMI01000516.1:35404-50274 GCA_001050175.1 Trichoderma parareesei | reverse complement strand
CCCCCCCCCTTTCTCTTCTCTTTACCCTACTACATACTTCTACTCCACTCTTCATTCGGTGCAGATGGGAGTAGTATGTGCAACAGGGAACAATATTTGAATGGCAGAAGCTGACATGGCACATCTTGCCCTTCTTATAGCAGCCCGTTGGTGAATGCTCGACCTCCAAGGGTCGCCGTATCGCCGAAGCTTGGTGGTGGTGGCCTCAAGGACCACAACGACGAAGGTGAGCAAGACGACGAGAATGACGTTAATCTCAGAAGCCCTAGCAGAGCAGGGCCGTCGTCAAGACACAAGGTAGGGGAACGGAGACGAGAGCTAAAGGACGAAGCGGCGACGACGACGACGACAACAACAACACGGATGAAGCGCAAGAGGAGCGTCGATGAGTCGAGCGACCTTGGTGAACGGTACGTGCCATTTCCCCTTATCCCTTCTCATCCCTTTCAGTATTGCAAAGGTGCGAACATCAATCTCCTAACGTGCTGCTTCTCTCTCCCAACCCAAAGGCTGGTCAAGAGAATCACCGGGCCACAGCGAGCAGACTCTCGACCTGAAGCGACTGCCACTCTGGAATCTGCCCCAAGAACCGCTCAAGGCAGGACGCCGCTGCAGCAGTGGAAGAGGAGCACGAATACGACAGGTCTCCAGCCCCCTTCGCTGGGCGTCCAATCGAGCTCTCCGCTGGCGCTGTCCCTGGCGGACAACTACTTCGATACCCTGCAGACGGGGGGACACAGCAGCTTACCTACCCAGCAGCAACTCGACACACTGCCGTTTCTGCACACGACCGACATGTGGACGGCTCCTGTGCAGCCGCAGAGCACCTGGCCAACAGGGAGTCTAGCAGCTCTTCCCAGTGGCGGCGACAGCTCGGTGCCCGATGCCTACATGTCTGTCTATCCAGCCTTGCCTGCCACGACGATGGAAGACCTGTATCGTCCTGTTGAGCAGACTGCCGGCATAATGTCCCAGATGCCCGTCACCACGCAGTATCAGCTGCAGATGCCGTCGAACCAGCCAATGCCCTTTTCTACTTTGCAGTTCTCGCCTGCTCTGCCGGACCTTGCTCCCCCCCCCTTTCAGCACCATCTCGAACAACAACAGGAGCTCCAGCATCCGAGCCAGAGAACTCAGAGCGGGCAGCATCAGCAGTATCCCATCGACGCTTCTCCCTTCCCTCATCTCCCCGTCTCCGAGACACAAGCGACCCCGAACCTGGGCAACAACAATAATAACAACAACAACAACCACCTCTCCATCATCCCATACCAGCCCATGCCGACCTTGCAGGAGCTGCCCACCGGGACGCCGTCAGCCCAGCACATCACCAACTTGCCCATCCTGACGGTCGGAGGCGTCGCAGAGAACCACTAGAACTGGTCCCAGATGACGCCCCCTTCGCCATTCGACTTTCCCGCCTTCACCCCCGTCATCTCGCCGCAATCCGCCGACTTTTCCTTCCAGAATGCCCACTTCACGGCCTCGGCGGCAGCGGCGGCGAATACGACTGGCCACAACTTCACACCCTCTCTCATGGGTCGTCCGGAGATGCAGCCTCACCACCACACTCATCCCCCAACCCCCTTTGAGCAACAGCAGTCACAGCAGCAGCAGCAGCCGCAGCAGCAGCAGCTGTACATTGATACGCAGCTTCACCCAGAGGACCTCGCCGGAACAATCGACCCGAATATCCTATTCGGTCCTCACGGCGAATACTCGGCGGCGGCAGTTGCTCTTCAGCCTTCTTCGGCGCCCGAGGATATCGTGAGGGATTGATCGCTGCTAGGACAGGCCCTTGGCTTTCCCCGTTGGCGATGGCATGGCATGCTGCTCTTCAAAAAACTGATTTGAGGCTCCTACTCCCGGGGTTTCCCTTTCTCATTAGCTCCCCCCTTTTCTCTGTACTCTTTCTTTTTTGACTTACCACGCCTCTTGTTTTTTCTTTCTTTCTTTCTTTCTTTCTTTCTTTCTTTCTTTCTTTCTTTTTTTTTTATCTTTATTTTTCGCTTTCTCTTCCATTTCCCTTTTGTAGTCAACTGACTCTTGAGTCTTGTGGGAGTATATACGGCACGGGATCTCTTTTCTCTATTTTCGAAGCAGTGGAATGGCTTGATACGCAGGAACGGAGCGGAATGGATCACAGTTCACGGGAAATGATAGGTACTCGTTGGAGATCTAAACCAGAGGCACTGGAAAGGATGGAGTCGCTTTTCTGCTTTTCTACTTTTTACCTCACCTTCTTTTCATCTTTTCCTGATTTTTGTTTTGTTTTCGATACCGTACCGAGCACAGCAAAGTCCTTGCCTTGCTCGCAGACTGCTCCTCAACATATACCCGCAGAGTTCTCTTATTCATAGTCTATTGCAGGCTTCAATCACCCCAGTGACTCCTTTCAGTATAGCGGGAGGAAAAAAGGAAAAGGTGAATCGATTAAAACTAGACTTGCACCCCGCCCGCTATGCTTGACAAAAGTGCTACAATAAATTCGATAAAAAAAAGAGTATTCAACTGACAAATAGCCTCCAGGTTGCGAACCCAAGCAACATCTAACTCTCTTGCCTTGCGGCGACGTATCGGCATCAAACATCATGATCCAAGAAAAGAATGATTGTGTACCGCTCTACCCTTCGACAATCCGTGACCCTCTGACTGCACACACAAACCAATCCTTCGCTTCATACCATGGCCGTGGTCAACGCAACGTATAGTGTAAAGGGGGTATCTGGAGCGTAATAACATAGGAAAGATGGTCCGCCAACCCTTCATCATCATGTGTCCCTTCCTTCTCTTGCTCTTGCTTCTTTTGCGTTGCTTTCATTTCAGTTGTTTGTTGTCTTTCCTTGGCACATGCGTGCCTCATAACGTATTAGAGGTCCTTAGACGGCAATGCTCGTGTGTCGTCGAGCATCAACTTCTTCAATGGGAAAGTTGAAGACGAATCCAAAGAGATCACGCAGGTAGGCATAGCGAGGCGAGCTGTTGGCCAAGGTCTGGACGCTCTTTGCCATATCCACCGCGGGAACCCTCTTGCCGCGAGAGGGTATTGTGTTACTTCGTGGGATGAATGCGTCCATGAGCACCGAGTTCTTGTATTGTTGAAGGAGCGCCGTTTCCCTTGGCGAAGAACCAAACGCGTCTGCGGGAAGGCTCTGCACAAACTTCTGCAGCTGGGCTGGGGCTGTCTTCGGGTCGGTGATGGCATCACGGTCGAACCCGAGAGTCATAGCGGCTCGAAGGACAAGGATCTTTGCACGTGCGACATTGGGATCTTCGGTTGCTGTAGTTGTCGTCGCGGTGCTCGAAGTCCTGTTGCTGCTGTGGGAGTAGCTTGACAGGTTGGATGCGCTGCTGGACCATCTGCCGCCTCGGCCACCGTCACTGGAAGGGCCAAGCACCAGCAGATTGGGCATCTGGGGGGAGCGGCTCTCGGGAGAAATTGGTGTGTCTTCGAATTCCGTAACTGGGGTTTCGGGGACTTGCGGAGGCTTTCGTGGCCGCTCTTCCTGATGAGTGCTCTTTATGCTCACTTGCTTTGAGTGGCGTGACGAGCGATTTGACTGTCGGCTTTCACGACCAGTCTGGTCGGAAGAGTGGGAGAAGAAGCTCTGGGATGGCCGAGGAGTGCTCCTGTCCGGGTTCACCTTGGCCCAGCTGTCCTTGAATATGTCGCCCAAGCCCCAGCATGCCTGAACCGCAGAGAGGAGCAAGTCGCCGTCCGGCGGCTTGCCGCCCAGTCTGTTCTGACGCAGACTGAAGAGCATCTCGGCGAGGGCCCAGCAAGCTCCGAGGAGCTGATCAGTCTTGCCAAGGAGTTCACCGCGCTGCTTCATGAGACGATGACACAGGGTGATGTAGAAGTCGAGAGTCCGTTCCCGGAACTGTTCTGGAAGATTTCGGTTGTCTTGTGCGCTGTATAGACTGCGGGAGCGGTTAGATCAGTCGAAGAAACGCTGACATGGAGCGTGGCAAGTAGGTACTCACTGGTTGTTCAGCTCAAAGCTAACCCTGAGGACAGAGTCTGCCAGCTCGTCCTTCTTATCGCGGACATCGAATAACGCTTGGCAAAAGTCACGGCAGAGATCCAGGTTGAACTTGACGCTCATGTATGCAGGGTCCTCGTCCTGGTTGTCGTAAAGGCGATGGCAGAGCTTCCAGCACGCTTTCCAGGCTCTCTCAACAGCATCAGGAGTTCCCGAGTCCCTAAAGGCTCGTGGTCGATGCATCGAGCTGAGATTGGCCAGGGTGTTACACAGCGTCCAGGATTCATGGAGGAGAGTCCGCAAGTCGCCAATCTCATCAGCCACTTGAGGCACGTGAGGAAAAGGTTCGTCGTCGTCACCCTCGGCTTCAGTCTGCTCGTCGATTTCTACCCTTTGTTAGCCATGATCTGATGCCGTTGACGCTAGAAGAGGAACCAACTTTCAAGACTGCTGGTGCTGCTCGAACGCAGTCGGCTACCATCTACGAGCATGTCCTGCAAGTCTTGTGCTCGTGGTGTGGCACTGTCTAGGCTGTATCGCACAGGCTTGACGTCAGTAGAGATGGGAGGGCGAGCAGGATGGCTAGGAGGCTTTTTGCAAGACAACTGTGAGCGAAACATCCATCAAATTGTATAGAGAGAATGAACTCACACTGTTAAAGGTCCCAGTAGAGGATGGCTGGCTGGCGCCATCGGCTCTGGGGGATGATCTCTCTGTTGAGGTGACTGATTTGGCAGAGGGCTCGCTGGATACCTGCGTAGGTTTAGCTATCTTGCATTTCCATAACGCACTCGTCGCATCAAAATACTTACCCAGCTGGCGAAGCTCTCCGGAGCATGGATCACGGAGACAGCTTCTTCAGGGTTGCCCTGACGAACGATTTCGGGGAGGTTTGTGGTAAGCAAGAGACTCTACAAACCATGTTAGCGGAGTCCTGATGCACTACTGAGCTCCTTATAACTCACATCCGAGTGGCGGTAGGAATTTCCTCCCGCTCCGTGATCCTGCTCGACATCGTCGGCAACATCGTCCTCGATTTCCGTGGTCTCGGTGCCGTTGGAGGTCACAGGAGATGGTCCGACAATGTCACTGGGGCTCAACAATTGCATCGAATGGGACAGCCGATGATGCATTGAGTCTGGCCGAAGAGAGGAGGAGTCTGTGGCTGGCGGAGGGGAAGACCTAGAGCCGACATGTTAACAGGACTTGCTTGGTCCGCAAATGCACTGGACTTACATGATTCTAAACGGGGACCTGAATCCGTCGGACTCGGACGTTGCAGACGTGTCGCCTTGGTGATTGAACTGAAACTGCAAGCTTCCAGTGGATGATCGTAGCGGCGCTTCGAGGGCCATGATACTAGTCTGGCGAATGCGATGCGCAAGAGCCGACCACTTCCCACAAAGCTGCGATGTCGAGCTGCTTTATGCAGAATCTTTGACCTGCTTCCGTCGCGAGCTGTTTCTACACAGCAAGCAGAAGCTCAGGATGCCTAGCTTGACGGCTGACGATGCAGATTGCCTCTAATTACCCCACGAAAGAAAAAAAAAAACGCCTAGACGGTCTCAATCGCAGGCGTGGCGAGGCGAGTTGTAGCGCTCGCGATATTATGGCGAGAATTGAATCGAGGTTCGAAGCACTAGCAGAGGCGGTCGCGGTCGCGGTCGCGGGCCTCGATTGACAGTCAGCGTGCTTCCAGAATAGAAGCAAAAGCTGCGACTCGAAACGTCCCAGTCGTAGATCAGGCGAGGCAGTTCCAGGCACGCTGGACGGATGGCGGGCTGGGCGGTTTAAGAGACGCTGCGGACAGGCAGAGGGACCAGGGGTCGAGGCACCCTTGCCTAGGACATGCAGCGACCTAGAGGCAAGACGCAAGACGTAGTGTAGGCTGCTGGAGCTTCGCGCCTAATAATCAGCCTCCGCGGGTGCTAGTAGTAGTGGTTTGGAGTTGACTGGGCGGGGGAGGAGGAGGAGGAGGAGGAGGAGTTCGCGCTGGATCCGGCAAGTCGATGGTATTTCCGGTGCCGTACGGAGGTGAGGTTGTGTTATTACTGTAATGTTCGTATTTGTTTTGTTGAGCCTCGGGCGCGTGTTGATGGCGTGTGAGAGGGAGAGACAAGAAGCAAGAGAAAAAGATGAGGGTGAGAGAGGAGAGGAAACGAAGGGGGGCTTGTCAGCAGGCAAATTAGAGGGACAAGACACAGACACACGCAGCAGCCGATTCGGATACTGCTGGAGAGGGGATCGTAAGGTATGTATGTAGAGGAGTTTCCAGACCGGGAAATCGCACGCAAAGAGGCTCCGGGAATGGAAAAGGTGACGGATCAAGAGTGTATGACGAGCCTTTGGTGTGGGAGGAGGAGCAGCAGCTGGTTGTGATCCATTTGAGGGATCGTGTCCGCAAGCTGTGCGACCTGTACCGGCGGAAGCTGCGATGGCTGCTAGGCTGATGGGTGAGACGCCGGCACTGCTGCTATCAGGAGTACCTCGGGAGGGCTGTAGTAGTACTACCTTATGTAGGTAGGTAGGTAGGTACCTTCAAGTTGTGCCTGGCCTTGTGGGAGCACCTCACGCATCACCTCGCCCAGCTGCGAACGAAAGCACTCAGGTTTGTACTACTACTACGCTCCGATTCCATCACCCAAATTCTACTAGTTCGTGCATGCAACGCGGCAGCCTTTCGAGATCCTTCCAGCTAATGTACGACGGCATGCACCAGGCTCGAAGCCCGCGGCTACAGAACGACGAGGCGTCATTCATCTGCGCTATCAGAGGTGCTAGGCTGGCGCACTGGACAGACGAAGCGACAGACAGACGCCAGCCGCAGGAGGAGCCAAGTCCGTCGCTTAACATGCCATGCTCATAGTACTTGTCAACTGATGATTGACCAGATCAGACCTGGACATTGCGTCCTTTGAGTGGGCTCGTACATCCGCTCAGAGCAGAAACGCCAGCCAGGAATCGTCTGGGTGGACAGCCGCGTCTTGCGCAACGAGCGCGACCAGGTGCAGAACGACGGATCGGCTATCGAAGTATTACAAAGTCTACGCGAAGGAATGCCGCCAGAGGAGGGTTGGAGAGCTGATCAAGTCACGACGGTCCAGTCTCTACCCAATTCAACGGCATATCCCATGCAATCCATGACTTGGGCATTGTTGCCCTCAAACCACCGTATCCCAGCACCCACACACGTACTGTCGGTGATCAGCAGACTCCTGTCGAGAGGTCCGTGGTGATCAAGGGCCACCTCGTCAATTACACCTACTTGTACATACAAGACACAATCCATCTCTCTCTATTGTCGCCTTGGAGAACTCATCAAGACGCCTTGCCGGATTCCCAATGCGACGCAGCCGTTGGCCGTTGGAGGGGCGGGGGAACTGCTGTGCTGCACCTAGTTCTTGAAGAGGAGCTTCTGCAGAGGGCCGGCCACTCACAGACTCGATCGGTAGCGCAGTGGAAACAGCCTGCATGGAGTCGACAGGCGTCGGCGCTTAATTCAGGTGGATGACAAGCTTGCATGCTTTTCCCTGCCGAGTCACGATTCGTTGCCGAACTAGGACGCGACGCCGTGCACACAGGACATGCGAGGTTGAGTCGAAGAGAAGAGAGAACCATGGCGAAGACTCGAGGGCGGCGTGCTCGTGGCTTTCCGCGATGCCACCTACCACCATGCCAGCATGCATGCGACAACATGGGCTGTGTGTTGAGACCACCGCTACCACTTCTCAGCTGGCGCGGACTACCTAGTACGTGCCCGACCCTCGAGTCACGACTGAGCAGCTTTCCCTGAATAACTGCATGGAACCACTCGCGAGCCATGTTGTTGGTCCAAGAGCAGCAAACGGACTTGTTACCCAGCTGGCTTCCAACAAGCATCTCGCTGTGCCGCGAAGAGCCCGACAGGCTCCATTTTCCGACGGCCAGCACAGCAGCAGCAGCAACCAACGACAGTACCAACACCAACACACCAACCACCATCCCGAGGTTTCTCACCTCGCTCGATTCGACTGGACCCGGACCAAACGAAAGCCTCAGTCTTCTGTCACAGCGCCTATCTGCTCGGTTCGTGGCCCGCGGTGCCCTTCAGACCCCCCTGCTCTCCCGTCCCAGAGCACAGAGGACATGCTGGACTCGGTCAACTCGCGCTGATTGGCAGCGTTCGACCCGACGATCTGGTCCGGCGCCTATGCCCAGACGAAGCTGGTTAGGTCCGCCCACGGCCCACTCACTTCAACCCGTCTGTGGACCGCCCGATATCTCCTCTCTCCTCTCCCCGAGGCTGGGCGGAGTCGGCAAGATGCTCTCTCTCTCTCTCTCTCTCTCACTCTTATGGGGGCTTCCGAAGCATGAGATGCGCTGCTACATACTCTCACCCATCCGTATGTACCGGTGTCACATGTTACGTTGACACTGACATATGGCAGCCAATTCCATGGTGATAAACAAGCCGAGCTGGAAGGGATATAGGTCGGGCATATGTGTACGACTACTCGGTTGCACGCGCGCTGCCCAAGCCTTGCTTGTACGCCCTCTTTGCGTTGCTTCCCGTCCCTAGGCATGGCGTAGGATTTTCTAGTCGACTTTTTCTGCAGCTTCGTGTGACATCCATGTCTCTTGTCGTGCTCATGTTCGTGACGTGTATTGAGTTCATATTTCGTAATGCCCACTGCAGTAAGTAAGGTATTACCTAGTGCTGGTGGTCTTGAGGGTGCAGCAACATCAGATCACCCTCGCTATAGGTACAAAGTCTCTGCAGATATGCCGAGCATGCACGCACACAGCTTCGAAAAGCCGGTCATCGTCCTAGAACCCAATCCCTATATGGGTAATAGTTGCGCCGGCGACTTCTTTTTAGGGCGGGATACAATTCTGTCGAGTAATTAGAAGCTTGGCAGTCGGCTTCTCCTCATGATGTCTGTGCAACTGTAATGTACATACCTACCTTAGGTATTAAGTGCCGGTAATCCCATCAAAGGCGCAGTTTGTATCACTTCTTCTTTTAGATCAGACACACATCAGTAGAATGTCAACTCCGAAAGTCGTTCAACACACCTCAGCCTCAAAGTATGCCTATAATCGGCAATCTGTGCGTCTGTCCCTGCTCTGGACCAGCATCGTAGTGGCGATGATACTGTTTGAGGACCGGGCCACGACAGGCGTATATATGCTCGTATAGATGCATCTACGGAGTGCACGGCATAAACGCCCTTCGCGTAGTTGGACGTCAACTTCTATCTCTTGATTTTGCGGCTCGCTTGCTCTCGCCTCCTTCGGCGTGCTGCGTCTAGTCATTCTTGCTCGGGAGGTTGTTACCACATCTGCTGCTTGACGATGGGAGCAGGTCGGGGAACGGAGACTGAGAACAGCACTCGTTGAGGATGCCTATTGCTTCCATGCCGATATAACGATAATAGGCTTGTTACCACCCCTTTTGACAGTCCCACTCGATATCGCTTAAAGACCAAGGGTTTGGGGGTGGCTAGTCTGTATTCTCGACGTTGGGGTCAATATGGAGCTGTTCCTTCGCATCATGTTCGGAATCAGTGTGATGTCGCACCACCACCCCGGTTCGCACCGATCTTTGTTGACATGTGTTGGTCGATAGGCATCTTGCTGCGTTGACCCGCCTGTGTTGAAAGCTGGGAAACGTTTACCACATATGCCAGGCAAAGCTCACCCACAAACACGGAAGCAGTTAGGAGCAGCGAACTGTTTTGTAGATATAGGTGATTTGCTCTTGCTAATCCTAGCCAGACTCGCTTTGTGAGATGCGGCAGCATAACGCTATCCCTTGAATATGCTGATCAAGGCCATCCGACCGCACATACCAGTTTGAACCCCAGCATGGTGAGGACATCATAGTGACGGTACGGCCAACTCCACCTTGAGATTACGCGCAGCAGCGCAAGTCCTGGTATAGGTCACCGCATCCAATCGCAGAGCGATAGAGTCGTCGCGGTATTCGGCGGTCAGCCACGCGTAGCGGAGTGATCTTCGTTCCATTATTGACGGATAGCCCATGAAATCCGCCGTGATCGTTGCGACATGGTTTTGATTCTTCCTTGCGCCCAGTTACAAAAAGTGAATCTTGAATCCAAAAACGCCAAACAGTGCATTGCATCTTTCTCTTTTCGCAAAATCAAATCTATGCCGACTCGTTCAATCTCTGCTTCTTCTCGTTTCGTCCATCGGGAGTGTACCTAATAGAAGAATTAGCAATCAGAATCAGGGGCGTTGACAGGTTCGGTAGCAGCGCCCATACTTGAGAAGCTTCTCGATGAGATCGACGTGGGTCATAATCATGCGTCGGCAACAGTAGCGCTTCAGGCCTAGCTCATCCATGGCATCGCTTTCGGAGGTCAGTCTCGAGTCTCGCTTCGGAGGATGAAAGGCAAGCATAAGCATACCCATCTGTCTTGCGCGGATCCGCAATCAGCTGCAGATAGCGCTCCCAGAGGTCGCCAGTGACCTGCTATCGTTAGTACGGGCCTGAGTAGTTCAGTCAATGGGAGCCTGATGCCTACCTTGCCACAAGAGAAGCAGCGGATGGGAATAATCATGTTGGCGATGTGATGGCAAACGTAGTTTGGAGTGATGAACCGGGGAAAGAGTTGGATTAAGCTTGGGGGCGACGCGGAATGGCTGAAAATATTATGCTGCCGAGGTTCTGCCGGCCAGCTTTCGTTATCTTATCGCTGATAGTGGAAAAAGTTCATGGCGGCACCAAAATTTCTGCTGGCGCATCGCTCTTAGCACTTTTGGAACCAAGTCGCTGGGTGCTGAAGCCTGCCATTCATTCTTTTAAAATCCCTTCACTTTGCCATTCACGAACTACGAGTCACAATGGCGGGCAGCAGGCTTTCTAAGCCCCAGGACGAAGCGACCAAGAAGAGAAAGAGGGATCCGATCGAGGGCGACGCGCGAATCAAGAGGTCACGGGCGCAGCAAGGCATCGCAGCGGACGAGGACGATGAAGCAGCTGATGGAGACGTCGAAACCGACAACAACCTTCAAAATGGTTCTCTGGCGAAGTCAAGGAGCAATGGTGAAGCTCTGGCCAAGCGCTCGTCAGAGGGAGAGGCTGGCTGGAGAATCTCCAAGCCCATGGGTGGCAGAATGCTCGACATTGATCCTATCCTCACTCAAGATGACCAGTAAGACAACCAAACTCTCTTCAGTCTCAGAGAAGCACCATTGCTCATTGCATTCATACAGGTACCTCATCTTGACATACAACACCTCCGTCCAAATCTACACCACCAGCGACTCTCTCCTCCTGAGACGAATCCCCATTGGCGCCGTCGATACCGCTACGTCAGACGGCACGTCTCCCGCAAACATCGTTGCGACCCGCCTGTCTATTCAGAACCCTGAATACCTCTGGGTTGCTTGCTCAGACGGCCACATTTACCATGTAAAGTGGACAGAGGCCGCTGAGACGCACCAGAGCTTCCAAACAGTGACGGGTACCGCCAAAGCGATGACAGTGACTTCGACCGAGGCCTCTGGCGCCAAAGCCGATGTCGTCGTCGTCGTCGAGACAGCCAAGTCCAATAAGACGGAGTTGACTGCGTATGGCGGCGATCTGCTGTCGTCTCCAGTCTCAAAGAACATACTGAGCATCAAGAAGCCCGGCAATGGCCTGCACCTGATTGAGTCCACTCAGGATGGCCTCGTCCTGGTTGGTGCTGTGAATGACTCTCTGTTCATTGGCGTAGCGTCACACGACAAGTTGACCAGATTCGAAGAGGTCCAATACGAGTTCTTCTCCTTTGACGTGCCAGACATCATCACCACGCTCGATTTCAGGCTATACCAAGCCTCTGCTCTGCCCGGCGCTGGAAGCAAAGGACGACGCGACTCCGACAAAGTGGTGGATGTGATTGTTGGCGGCGCACGAGGAGGCATCTATCTCTACCACGACGCCCTGGCTCGAAGCCAATCGCTTGGAAAAGCCGGCATCCAAGCTCAAAAGTTCCACTGGCACCGAAAGGCAGTTCATTCCGTCAAATGGTCACGAGATGGTATGCTCCTCCGTTCTTGATCATCTCCTCCTTCACCCTTACTTGTGACCCGATATCCTAACTCTTAGTCATTAGGCAACTACATGATCTCAGGAGGCTCCGAAAACGTTCTCGTGCTGTGGCAGATGGACACAGTCAAGAGAAACTACCTCCCACACCTGTCAGGCAGCGTCGAAAACATTGTTGTTTCTGCCAGCGGATCATCATATGTCGTGCACCTTGATGACAACTCAACAATGATTCTGTCCACTGCTGAACTGACCCCGACCACATACATATCCGGCATACAATCTGCATCGGTTGAGGCCACGACACCCAAAGATTTGCTCGTGCAGCGTGTTTGGTCAGTAGCAGACAAAGTGCGCCGACCTATACCCGCTGCCATCAAGGCGAACCAGCCATCCAAGCTTCACGTTTGTGTCGGCAATGGCCGCCAGGCAACGATGACGGGAGACTTCTCAGCGCCCCTGCTGCAGTCCTTTGATCTCGAGACCTTCACGAGCATCTCCAAGCAGGCATTGGCCCGGACACAGCCTACGGACGTCAATCTGTCCAACAAGGGCTACGCCATTGAAGAGCCTGTTGTCACGCACATCTCCTTTTCTTCCGACGGAAAATGGCTAGCCAGCGTCGACGACTGGTTTCCTTCAAATAGGGACATTGGCGCCGTTAGTGGCGACGCCGGCGACCAGTTCTTGAAGGAGAGGCACGAGTCATACCTTAAATTCTGGCAAGTCAATAACGAGGACAATTCGATTGCCCTCGTCTCCAGAATCAATGCGCCGCACACGTCGACCCATCCGGAGACGATACTGGATCTTGCCTCGGACAGTTCCTCAGCCTGCTTTGCCACCATTGCAGGAGACGGCATCGTTCGCCTATGGCGACCAAAGGTCCGCCAACAAGATGGTTCACGACGCACAGAAGGCGGCGTAGAGTTTACCTGGGGTTGTTCCCGGATTATCCCCATCGGCGATGGGCTCGGCCGAGATGCCATCGCGGATATTTCCAACGACTCGGCTGCTCCTGTGAAGCCTCAAGCCCGCATTGCCTTCTCGGAAGACGGCTCCACGCTATTTGCCGCCTTTGGCGCTGTTGACACAGGAGCCGTGTATGTGATCAATGCGGCCTCTGGCGAAGTTGTCAAGATCCTGGAGGGCCTATGGAAAGGACAGCTGCATTCATTGCGAGTGCTGTCGCAGTACCTGATTGTGCTTTCGGACGAGCTGCACGTCTACGACGTCGTGAGCGACGATTTGCGGTACGGAATCGTGGTGCCCAAGGCTTCCGACGCCGACGAATTGCTGCAGCTCGCCGTCGACTCGGTGTCCGGCCATTTTGCCGTCACCCTTCCTCTTGGAAACACTTCTAGCATCGGCATCTTTAGCCCGAGCGAGCCTGAGCCGCTCATCGTCCGCAACACGCCCCATCGGATCGTGAGTCTCATCTCAGTGCCCGGCACCAGCGGCTTTGTCGCTCTCGATGATGTGGCCCAGATTTGGACCCTTACCGAGGGCTCCAACGCCTCCACCATCCTAGCCGCTCAGCCGCTGCAGGATCTGCGGCTCGACAATGCCTCCCAGGAAGCCGACAGCAACAAGCTCGCCATCATGCTCAACGGAGATGCCGAGAGCGACGATGAGATGGAGGAGGCCCAAAACGCAGATGATGACGTGGACATGGAGGATGACGACGTTCAGGCCAATATCATCCCTCAACAGTATCTCGCAGACATTTTTGATGCTGCGCCTCCGTTTGCCGGGGCTTCTGTGGAGGACATGTTTTACAAGGTCATTGATCTTCTTGCGGCCAAGCCCCTGTCGACTACTACTCTTTGAGAATGAAGAGAGGAGTTGAACATGTTGCTTCTGGGGGAGAGGCATGGGATTCCTGGCCAGGGTTGTGTATCAAAGAATTGTGGCTTCCTCGTGCGATGAAGACGGGGTCAACGATAGGAGGGAGGCGAGCGAAACGTGCTATTTGGCGCTGGCGGTAGATCGGATGTCGGAACATTGCCTGATTACATGTATATATCGTCCAAGATTCATGGATAGTGTCGGAGTTTAATATCAATTTGCATTGCTAATGACCCGTATCATTCTTCAAGAACGGAATCGACAAGTGTACCTGCTGAGCTCTGGCGCTTGTCTCTCACAACTCGTCCCTTTCAATCCAGCCTTGCCAGCGTATCTTCCCTTGAGACCTTGGGTCATTTGATGCAACTCAAGATGCAGCTCTTGACAATAAAATGTCAGAATGTCATGCTAATATCGAAAGATTCCCAAGTTACCTAGGTATGCCCGAGAAGATTGGTATATGGATGGTGTGTTTCTCTGTCATCGATAAGATAGGGTAGCACCCGAAGATTTCTGCCACCCCCAAGCTCGAAGCTGCACCAAAAAGAAAACCTGATTTCTTGCATGACCGCACCCTTGTCGTCAAGCAAAATCGGGATTATTAACCTCGATATTGGTTTCATGCTCGAAGCGCGGCAGCGGCTAAGCGGGATGCTACACTTCGAGGACAGTAGGAAATTGAGCGGCGTGTATCACAAAGGGCTCAAGATGGAAGCGCATAGGCTTTCTTAAGCGCCGGTGAGAGGGACAAGGGGAACTGAAACGAGGCCAAGGTACGACAATGGGGAGACCTGAAGCCCATTTATTGATAGCCGTGGAGCCATGGGGCAGCACGAGAGGGAGATGCGGAGTAACGCATGCGCTCTGGATTGTCTTTTGTGATGCATTGGCATGGAGAGTGAGTGGCGTTTGTGCAGTTGGGCAACATGAACACTGATGGCCTAGATGGACAGCGATAGAGCGAGATTCTGTGCAGCAAGCAGCTGCGCAAGAAGACGCCACAT
>LFMI01000516.1:4611-18779 GCA_001050175.1 Trichoderma parareesei | reverse complement strand
CCCCCCCCCCTTCTTCGCGGGTCTTCTGCTTAGCTTCAATGGATGGAGGGGTGACAGAGGAGAGAAAGAAAGCACGACGTCAGCCAGGAGAAAAAGCCCGTTTGGCGATCATAAGGAGGTACCGCCCCGATACCTCGCAACGACCTCGACGGCGATTGCTTCGCGGTGGAGAAGAGGCCCGCTTACTCGTACCTGCCTGTACTTGGCCTCGTACTGCTAAACCAGGCTTTTTCTCCTATTGATCCCTCCTTCCTGGCCAAGGCCTCGTCTCCTTTCCTTCCTTTCCCTTTCTTATACCTACATTACCGCTGCTTTCCCGGCTTTCCCTCGTTTCCTCCTCGTCATCGTCACTCTTCTCTTCCTTCTCTTCTCCTCTCCTCTCTCCTCTCCTCTCCTCTGCTCTGCAGCTGCTGCCCTCAATCCGCTCGCTTCCGCCTTTGACATAATATCTTCCTTTAATACTACCTACCTATCTTCAAACACAATGGACGCCCTCAAGAACGTTCTGAGCAAGGCCACCAATGACACGGCCACTCCTCCCCAGCCTTCCCCCGAGGCTGTCTCCCAGCTCAAGGAGAAGTACGCCAGCGCGGGACAGGAGCACGTCTTCACATTCTTCGACTCCCTGAGCGCCGCCGAGCAGGCCGTCTTCTTCGAGCAGCTCTCCCGCTTCGACCCCGTTTACATCAATGACATCGCCGACAAGGCCCTGCACCCCCCTGAAGATGACGACACCGCCGCCGACCTGGAGCCCCTGCCCGAGTCTGCCCGCGCCAGCATCCTCGACTCGAGCCCTACTGACATCAACAAGTGGTACGAGTCCGGCCTGGACCTGATTGGCAGCAACCAGGTGGCCGTCGTGCTCATGGCCGGTGGCCAGGGCACCAGACTGGGAAGCTCTGCTCCCAAGGGCTGCTTCGACATTGGCTTGCCCTCGCACAAGTCGCTCTTCCAGATCCAGGCCGAGCGCATCCGCAAGGTCGAGCAGCTGGCGGCCAAGAAGGCCGGCAAAGACAAGGTCGTTGTGCCTTGGTACGTCATGACCAGCGGCCCTACCCGCAAGCCCACCGAGGACTTTTTTGCCTCCAACAACTACTTTGGCCTGGACAAGGACAACGTGCAGATCTTTGAGCAGGGTGTCCTGCCTTGCATCTCTAACGAGGGCAAGATTATCCTCGAGGCCAAGGGCAAGCTTGCTGTCGCCCCCGATGGCAACGGCGGAATCTACCAGGCCCTGATCGTCTCCGGCGTTCTCGACGACATGCGCAAGCGCGGCATCCAGCACATCCACGCCTACTGCGTCGACAACTGCCTGGTCAAGGTTGCCGACCCAGTCTTCATCGGCTTCTCTGCATCCTTGAACGTCGACATTGCCACCAAGGTGGTGCGAAAGCGCGATGCCACCGAGTCCGTCGGCCTGATCCTCTGCAAGAACGGCAAGCCCGACGTTGTTGAGTACTCTGAAATTGACAAGGCGACTGCCGAGGCTCGCGACCCCAGTAACCCGGACCTCCTCAAGTTCCGCTCTGCCAACATTGTCAACCACTATTACTCGTTCAGCTTCCTCGAGAGCATTCCTACATGGGCGCACAAGCTGCCCCACCACGTTGCCCGCAAGAAGATTCCCGCCCTCGACCTCGAGTCGGGAGAGCTGATCAAGCCCGCCAAGCCCAACGGCATCAAGCTCGAGCAGTTCGTCTTTGACTGCTTCCCTCTGCTGCCTCTGGACAAGTTTGCCTGCATGGAGGTGAACCGCGCCGACGAGTTCTCCCCCCTCAAGAACGCCAAGGGCACCGGGCAGGACGACCCCGACACCAGCAAGGCCGATATCATGGACCAGGGTCTCCGCTGGGTCAAGGCGGCCGGCGCCACTGTTGTGTCAGAGGGCGGCATCGAGGTGTCTCCCCTCATCAGCTACGTAAGTGATTGCTGCCTTCCGTCGGATCAAAAATTGATTGCTAACATTCTCAATCAGGGTGGTGAAGGACTCGAGTACCTCAAGGGCAAGACCATTACAGCTCCGGCCGTCCTGGAGCTGGAGAAGGCATAAGAGACGAAGAAGCCGGAAGAAAATCTACCAGAATATTAAAAATCTACCAGAATATTGTTGTAATGATTTTTTGAATTATCATCAGCGTTGGTTAAGACTAAGGTACCTAATGTTTAGGGGTATGGGTTTGGATGAGTTTATGCCAGTAGAAGATGACGTTGCCATCTTCAGAGGCAATTCGCAATGAAGGAGTTGAAGGCACTAGACAAGGAGTCGGATAGTTTGAGATGATACAATCATGATTCCCTCAGCTGTTGCAGCACGGGGCATAATGACCGTGAATTGGAGAAACATCTCTTGTGAACCATTGCAATGAGGTTTGGTGCATATGGTAACCTGACTGTAGTCTATTTTCTTTCAATCCTTCTCTTGTCGCCTCTTGGCTCTGATTCTGCATAAGAAAGAAACAGGTACCCCCAAAAAGATGTGCTGTGTATATACAAGTGTATCTAGACTCTATTTCTCGTGGTCTCTCTACTCCATCTCGGTAATGTACTTCTCGGCCTCCAGAGCAGCCATGCAGCCAGTGCCGGCACTGGTAATGGCCTGGCGGTACCTCTTGTCCTGGACGTCTCCGGCGGCAAAGACGCCCGGCACGCTCGTCTCGGTGGTGCCGGGCTTGGTGATGATGTAGCCCTCGGCATCGACGTCGACCTGGCCCTTGACGAGGCCGGTGGCGGGGTCGTGGCCGACGGCGTAGAAGAGGCCGTTTGCCTCGACCGTCTCCTCGGCGCCGGTGACGACGTTCTTGACGACGAGGTGGCTCATGAGGCCGTCCTTGTCGCCCTTGACCTCTGTGGCGACGGTGTTGAAGCGGACCGTGACCTTGGGGTGCTTGAGCAGTCGCGAGGCCATGGCCTTGCTGGCGCGCAGCTGGTCCCTCCTGACGAGGACGGTGACGTGCGAGCCGTACTTTGTCAGAAAGGTGGCCTCCTCGGCGGCGGAGTCGCCGCCGCCAATGACGAAGAGGGGCTTGTTGCGGAAGATGGGCACGGCGCCGTCGCATACGGCGCACGCCGAGATGCCGTTTTGCCAGTACTTGTCCTCGCCGGGGAGGTTGAGGCGGCGGGCGGAGGCGCCGGTCGCGATGATGACGGCGTCGGCGGTGTGCGTCTCGTCGGGGTTGAACTCGGTCGAGAACTTGAAGGGGCGCGAGGAGAGGTCGAGGGTCGTGACGGTGTCGGTGATGATTTCCGTGCCGAAGCGCTCCGACTGGGCGCGCATGTTGTCCTGCACAGAGAAAGCCCCAACGCAGTCAGTATACAGAGAAGGTGGGTGGGGAGAGAGAGAGAGAAAATAAGAGAGACTTACCATCAGCTCCTGGCCCATGATGCCCTTGGGGAAGCCGGGAAAGTTTTCAATCTCCGTCGTCGTCGTCAACTGGCCGCCGGCAGCGGTGCCGTTTGCCATGAAGCCCTCGAACAGGACGGCTAACCATTCCAAGACCGCAGCATTAGCATACAATTGGAACCTTCTGTGCTTTGCAAGGACAATAACTTACGCTTCAGCTCGGCTCTGGCCAGGTAAATGGCAGCAGTGTGAGCCGCAGGCCCGGATCCAATGACTGCAGCCAACATACACAGTCGGTCAGCTTCTGTTCTCTCCTCTCACTGAATACGTCCTCCTGGCGTTCCCCCCACCGTCTCTTGACAAGATTGTAGAGCAACTTACCGACAACCTTGGTATGCATGTTTCTGGTCCCGCGTTCAACCACCGGCTTGGCGACAGGAGTATTCTTGGTAAAGGCAGTGGCGGCAGCAGCAATCGAAAGCCCGGCACTCGAACGCAGCGTCCGTCGAAACGTTGAGGTGAACAGTTTGGCGGTTTTGTAAACAAGAAGTCTAGAAAGAGAAGAGTAAAAGGAAGAGGCAAAGAAAATTGGTATATATATGTATAGAAGATTGCACGAAAGTCTATGTATTGGTAATAAGACGTTGCATCAAGCAAAAGGAAAATGGAATTTTGAGGGTCGGCGCGGGTTTTGCGATGGCGGGGCAGCGGTTGAATCGAGGCCCCGAGACAAAGAGAAAACGCAACACCCAGGCCTTAGTAATCCAGCATCACTGCTAATTTGTACCTTGTTAGGTAGCCCTGCGCAAAGGACTGAAATCGGGCGGTAAGCGGCATCAATGACGGTTCTGACAGCAACAACCTCTCGCTACTATGCGGTATCTGGATTCGGACATCTCCCTCTGCCTTGAGGAATGTAAAGCGAGGTGGGACAGCATCAGAGAGGCAGCCAATTGAGTGGAATCAGTGTCCGTGAGATGCATAATGCTCTCCTTAAGAGATGTGCTCGGCCTTGGATGATTTCTAAGCGCGTCGCGGCCAGCAGAAACGGCCCGCGTCTGCCTCTGGAGTGTCGGCATCATCAGCACCACTTGATTCCATCATATTGGGTCGTGTTCTAGTCCCTGTCTAAGCCCTGCCGGTTTGGCGCCGTTCCCGGATCGTCTGTTGCATCGCAAAAATTTGGGCCTCCTCTCCAGATGCCCCTGATTTGACAAATCCTCGGTCCGCAGTCATGCTGCAGTTGCCGAGGCTTTTGAGATTGCAAAAATGCGACAGTGGGTGATGGGTATGCTCTTGTAGTTTCGGATGACGTTCAAGCCCGCAGACGGAGCATCTTTTTGAGACATATCCAAAGGCCATCCCACGACCCTCCCCCCTATTCATGAACCCCCCCTCATCGTTGGTGCCCGTCCTCGGCTCCGTCACGCATGCCAAACTTGAGCCCAAGACCGCTTATATCCCTCCTAAAGAACTTTCCAAAGTTCCTCAGATTCTCGTTGATCGTGGCCTTGTCCGAGCCGCTCTGCCCCGTGTTGCTAATGTCCCTCGCCGCGCTGAGCAGCTTCTCGCCCAGCGACCCGGCGTCGAATCGGGCCGCCGAGCTGCCCGCCAACGTGGATGACGCAGTGTTGATCGCGCCCATGGCGCCCGTGCTGTTGAGGCTCGACGACAGCATCAGAGGCGTCAGCAGCGGCGAGTTCTGCGCCAGCTTCTCGTTGGAGCTGCCGTCACGGTGGATGCCAAACAGCTCAATCAGGTGAGCCTGGTCCATCTTGCGCACGCCCTTGAGGTCCAGGATCTTCTTGAAGTTTGTGTCGGAGCGATCTGCAATGTGAATGAGATACGCTTGCACAAGGCCTTCCGGGGGCGATTGCCGCACTTGCAGCGTCTTGAGCAGAGGGTCCATCCTGTTCATGCTCTGCTCGACTCGCCTCACAAACGTCGCCGACGGTGCTTGCTGTGCTGGGGACGGGTTGTGGTACGACATCAAGTTTTCAAACGACTTTGTGAGCGCATACTTGTCAACAAGCATCTGAAAGGATGTATGTTAGCCCTTTGCCTCTTCAGAATCCGATCCATTCCGTCCTTACCTGCTGTGCCCCAACCTCGGATATTGGCCGGCACTGTACAATATTGTTGATAAACGCCGTCGCCAAGTGGTCGACCAGGTTGTCGCAGAATGCCCTTGCGTACTGCTGCTTTGTAACGTTGCCCAGGATCTCCTTGGCCCTCTCATTGACGTGCTTGACGAGCTCGCCCACCCAGGAGCTCTGATCGCCGGCGCTCTCCATGGTGCTCCAGTTCGTGTTCCTCATCTCCCGCCAGACGCCCTCGCAGTCCACCTCGACGATCCGCACCAGCGCTAGCACGGCGGCGCTGGCCACGCCCAGGAAGGCGTCAGACTGCGATGACAAGTCCACCTTGGCCACCAGCTCCGGGTCGATGCGCTTCTTGATGTTCTCCTCCAGCTGATTGGTGTTGATGTGCCAAAAGTCTGCCGTGTTCAGGACAAGGACGGCATCGTGCATGGAAGGGTTCTTCTGTCCGCTCGACTGCAGCTTTCGTAGCAGCACCTGCTGAGCGTACTCATCCAAGTACTTGGCCAGTATTTTGGACAGATCCAGTAGGCGGTCTGCCGTGGACAGCTTCGCGCACTGGGAGAGGGTCAGTTTGTAGAAGTGGAAAAGCTCCAGAGCCGAAGAGATGACAGCCTGCGGCGTAAACTCCTCCTCTGGCGGGATGAGCGGCTGTGTGCGATACTTCGGTATCATGGCGGCCAGTTGCTTGTCCTGCGACTCGACCCAGAGGCTCAGGTACGGCTCAAAGGCCACCGATATTAGCCCGTTGAACGTATGCGACTTCTCCTCGGTCGAGCTCAGCGTGTCAATGCTGGCCCTCGCATCGCTGGAAAGGTGCTTGTCGAGGCTCTGCTCAAAGTTGAGCGTTTCCTGCAAGCACGCAAGAAGCAGGTTGACGTCAATCTTGTTGCCGTCGGGGCGCCGCATGCTGCGCTCCAGGATGCCCTTGAAGTCGTCCCGCGTGCCGTCGCAGAAGGCCGTCGCCAGCGTCTCGTTGACGCGCCAGTGCGCCGGGAAGATGGCGGCGTGCTCGTCCTCGTGCGTCTTCATCATGCGCTTGAACCACGCGTATCGCCTCCCGATGTTGTCCAGGTTGCCCGCCTCGTCGTTGCCCCGGAACACCTGGCGGTACTCTCGCAGCTCCGTGTTGATGTACCAGCCGACGAGTCTGGCCTTTGCCGAATCGCCCAGAGCGTCCATGACGAGGCAGGCCTCCACCAGGGTACCCCTCTTGGCGCTGACCTCGCCCTTGGTAAAGGCCATCTCAAAGTCCTCGCACACCTGCTCCAGCAGCTCCCTCTGCAGCTCCGACACCTCTCGGCTCAGCGTCGCAATCTGCTCTATGCTCCTGTAGCTATTGAAGTGCTTCATCAGCTGCAGGACGGCCTGCAGCAGGCCCGCGCACTCGCGGTACTGCCTCGTCTTGGCCAGGCCCCTCAGCTGTTCGTACGCCGTCGTCAGCATCTGCAGCCGCTTCAGCGCCGTCATGCTCAGCGTCAGGTTCTTCTTGGTGCCGTCCAGCCGCTTGATGTCCGCCGTCATCGACGTGATGTTCTGCTCCGTTTCTATCGCCCGCGAGCGCACCGTCTCGATCTTGCGGAACAGCTGCGCGAGCTCCGTCTGCGCAGACCGCATCCGCTCCAGGCTCGAGTCCGGCTCGTAGGCCTGTGCCATTTCGAGCGTGTTGATTTCGTACTCGAGATCATCTTGGCGGTGATTGAGGGCCTGTGATACTCGGCTTATGGAGGAGACGGCGGAGGGGTGCGAGAAGAGGAGGTTGAGGTGGTCGATGGGATCGTAGTCGACTGTGTGCCGTCTTCATGTTTAGCTGCCAACAGCTTTGTCCGTCCTTTACAGGTAGCAACTCACTTGCGTCTAGGCTGGAGGCAGATGACCCTACCAGAGAGCCATTCATATTGAAGACAAGGAAAGGAGATTTGGTTGATATAAATTATAAAGGATCAATAGATGACAGCTCTCAAGGCAGGGCGGGGAGGAAATGGCAATGGCGATAGTAAATCTGGTGAATGGTTGAAGCTGGAATGACATGGACCATGTTGCGTCTCTCTCAATTCAAGCTCCTGGTGCTAACAATTGCAAGGTACCTTACTGTACAGGAGGTACATACTAGGTAGTATGGTACATGATGAGTGGCAGTGGATCAGCTAAAATGGGCCCCGCCATGTCTTGGTGACCTTCGCATCGCTGCCAACCGCTAAATAGCTTCAGTCACCAAGATTATCCTATCCAATGGCTACAGCGACGCAGACACACCACAAACCTACATGTACTTGAACATCAAGAGAGGAAGAGCCATACGAGTGAAGAGACGAGAGCATGCAGCAGCTGCTCTGTGCATAGTATTGGCTACCTGGTATAAGGTACCGTTGGCGTGTGCTATCTATTGATACTACTTGAACCACCCATTGTGAGGCGCTGCAGCCAAGGCTCTACCCTCAAATCCCCCCTTGTTCGCCTTCAAGAGCAGGGCTCACTCCTCCTCGGCATATCGATCGGTCTCGGCGGCTTCCTTCTCCTTGGCGGCATCTTTGCCCTTCTTCTTCATCGAGAATCGCCATCCGCTCATCCGACTTTCCCTAGACTCTCTCGACTTGGATGGGCCAAGTGAAGGGCTGCTTGCCAGGCTGTCAAAGCTCCGACCAAGCTGAGAGGCGTCCTCACCTAGGTCATCAATGTCGCCGATGCTGGACCGATGCTCCGCAGACATGTTCCTGTCAGAGTTCGTTGCACTGCCGGGTCCTTTCTTAAACAGCCCTGAGTCTTTGCTCAGCCTGGTCGATAGGCCAAACTTGCTGGAGCTGCCCTTGCGGAACAGCTTCATGACGACGTTATCTTGGTCCTTTGCAGCAGAGTCGGCGTTGGAATTGAGATCGGAGGGCGTGTTGGATACGGTCGGGTCAAGTGTCAGCGAATCGTGGGACTCGGAAATGGAGGCCTGCGTGCGGATGGAATGGGTGTCTCGAGACATGTGTGCCTCCGATGGAAAGTCGTCCAGGCCGTGAGGAAACTCTATGCCGGGCGTTGAGGACTCCCTACCCTTGGCCTTTTCTTCCTTTGTCTTATCCTTGCCCTTGTCCTTGCTCTTCGACTTGTCTCTGTCAGCGCCGCGGAAGAAGTTCCCCATGAAGGTCGGGGCCGTAGGATTGAGACGCTGGTTAATCGACTTCAGTGCCGTCGGCGGGCGCGAGCCTATGACCCCAATCTGACTGGGGGAGGTCTGGGGATCAAGGAGATCATCATCGTCGAGGATGACATCTTCGGCAGAGGCCAACGTGGTTGTCAGGATGGACGGCGACCCATGGATCGACGGACGCCTAGAGCCGCTCCTAGAAGGCCAACGATTGTCAGGCGACCACAGCCGATTCTTGGTGTTGAGCAAACCTCCTTGCTCCCCCTGGACACCCCATATAGAGCCACTGTCTGTAGACGGTCGCGGCAAGTCGACCGATGTGATCGACGGAGGCCTGGAGCCGTCAATGTCCCTGTCGGCAAATGCACCGCCGCTCGAGCTGTTGCCAAAGGGAATGAGTCGACGCGCCGAGAAAGGTCGGGATGACGCGAAGGGCGTTCCGGCGAAGTCGCCCGGTCCAGCAGAATTGCGGTTCATCCAAGAAGAAAAGTTAATCTTTCTGCGGTTTTCCAAGACTTCTTGTTCATCCGTTCCCCGGGGGAAGGACTGACTCTGTCCGGATTTGAGCGTGCCGAGTGCAGGTCCCAGGTCGTCCGCAGGTTTCGGGCCTCTGTTGCGCAGCGCCGCCAAAAGGCTGGACAGCCTGTGTCCCGTTGCGGGAGAAGTCGTGGAATTGGCAATACCCAGCGAGGAGCCTGATGGTCGCCTCTCGCGGTTCTCGGTGTACTGCGGAAATGGTAGGTTATGGGAGGACCCATGAGGGCTTGCGAACACATTGAAGGGTGGGCTCGAGGAAGCCGGCGACTGGATATCTTCGTCATCTGGCTGGATAGATTCAGGTAGCGCGTGATGTTCGGCGTCCAATTCAGGATCCTCCATCTCGTCAAAGATATTCGACGGGAGAAAGGAGCGAGCTGCAGATGGGCTCAACGGGCCGTTGGCCTCCCTAAGCTCCGCTTCCGTCTGGGCCTCGCCGTGGCCGTGGGTGGCCATGTCCATGAAGAGAGTCGGGCCAAATCCAGCGCTGGTGAAGCCAGCAGTCGGTTGATAGCCAGGTTCCGAGGGAATGACGGGGCTTGGCGACGGCAAGTTTGCATTCGGCGCCGAGCCGCTGTGCTGGCTCGGAGGCCTGGGACGAGCGGACGGGGACAATTCAAAGTCAACGGCAGGGTTCGGAGCGGCGCCCTGGTTGAGGAATTCGAGGTTGGACTGCTCGATCCTCAGCTGCTTCGTCACCAGGTGGATTTGTTGATCAAGCTCGTAGGCTCTCTTCGCCTCCGCCACCCAGCGAGCGTGCAGCTCCTTTCTCCGTGCCTCCCACTCCCTCCTGAGCCTCAGATCTTCTTCCTTCCACTGCTCGTCATGCGCGTCGGGAAGCTGTTCTCGAGCCGCCTTGAGATCCTGCAACTGCTTTCCTTTGTCTTTCAACTCCGCCTCCAGTTCGGCACATTTATCCAAAAGCTCGGCATTGATCTGGTCGAGCTTCCGCACGTCCAGGTCTCTCTTCTCTGCCAGGGCGGCTTTCTGCGCCTCGAATCCCTCCCGATCTCTTCTCATCCGCTGAATCTCGGCGTCCAATTTGGAGACGTTATCTCGGGCCTTGGATTTCTTAGCTTCCCTGTCCCGTAGCTGCTGTTCCTTCTTCATACGATCTTTCTCTGCCGCTCGCATCTGCTCCATAGTAATTCGCACCATGGCCTTGAGCTGGGCTGTCTGCTCTTCCTTCTCCTTGAGCATCTGCCGCTTTCGCTCCTTTTCCCTTTTCAGCTCTTCTTCCTGCTGCAGCGACTCGGCCTCGTCTTTCGCATAGAGGGCTAGCGTATCCTCGATTTCCTTTCGAATGCCTTCAAACTTGCAATTCAACTCATCCAACGACAGTTCAGGACCATCCAGAATCGGGAGCTTGATATGAGGCTGATCCATGCTCGCAACAGATGGCGAGTGGCGACGGTTAATGGTGTTACGCCTTTGCCCGGGCACAGAGCCGTTAGCCTCGCGAGCGTTCGTCGAGCTTCCATCAAGCACTGGTGCAGCTTCGACAGAAGGCACGGGAAATCGGGCGTCGTCGGAGTCGTCGCTTTCATTGTCGCCGGGATTGATTCGAGGGTGATCTGGATCCGTAAAGCTAGTAGGCAGCCGCGAGTTGCCCAAGAGTGGTCTCCCATCTTTGCCAAACGTCCGCAGCCGTAGAAGAGGACTGCCAGCCTGGAAGTTGTTCGGCCCCACGGCAACAACGCGGATGTTGTAGAAATGATTCGGCTTCAGGCCGGTCACCGTTATAGCCACCTCGTTGCCAGGTGAATCCCCCACTATTGTTCGAGTTCTGTTAGACGACTGCCTCACACGAGCATACGCAGGGTATGAGGTAGAACACAGCTGTCGCTAGCCAATACGTACCATGCACCCCGTTGACTTGGATAGAGTATTTCTGGACGGGTCGATTGCTGGTAGGGCGCGTCCAGCTGATCGTGGCCGCATCGGATCGAATGCCAGCGAGGCTGACGTCGGGAGGCTCGGGAATATCGACGCCCAGGATGTTGATGAGTTCGGGCACGGGTTTCCAAAGAGTCTGCCATCCACGGTGAAGCAGCCTGAACGGTGAGAGGGAAGACGCCCCGAGTTAGCACAAACGGGGTCCGACAAAGCGCCACGCAGCATGCAGCGGAGGAGCAACAAACCAGAGCACGGCTCCGAGAGTGAGCGCCATCTTGAAGTGCTGGGCCAGCAAAGCATCGAGCTGGTAGTTGACAATGGCGTCGTGGGCACCGGCGTACATGCGCGCAGCGAGCTGGCGAGGGTCGACGAGCACGGCCGAGGCGCTGACGAGGATGTACAGAGCCTTGCGGTGGAAGGGCTGGGGACTACCAAGCCCCCAGAAGCCGACAGCGCTGAGGGAGAGAAGGGTCAGGGCTGGAAGCTCCCATGACATGTTCTCTGATGGACTTGGCCAGAAATGCCGACCCAGGCGGGAGGATGTCGGTAGTTGGAGGTTTGGAGGCGGGAGAAAAGAGTAGCAGAAGGCTGACCCCAGTAAAAGCCGGGCCGCCGATTGGCCCGCTGGCAGAGGGCTGGCGCCTTTGTGTGCTTTTCTTTTTTTTCCTGCTATTTTTTCCGGTCAACTCTGGGCTGGGTCTGGGATCCCTGTACTTTTCCGTGTGCGTAGCCGTGCAACTTGGCCAACTGGCACGGACAAGGAGTAGGTAAGTGCGTGCTGAATGTTGTTTCAATACAAAGAACTGCCGATGATGAGAGAAGCTGTTAGCAGAGACGCACGATGGAGCTGGGGAGCAAGAGGATCGCACAGTGTGACTCAAAGGAATTCCTGGCAATAAGAGCCGCTCTGCTGAGAGGGCAGGGTTGTTGATACCCTGACAGCTTCAAGGTTAGAAGCTTCTAAGGAACACGGCCGAGGTCAGAAAGGCTCTTCTTCGCAGCTAAGGTCTTGGCCGCCAGCCAGCTGAAAGGATGAGGCCGTAGTCGGTACACAGTATGACTTGTGCGCTCTATAATAGGTAAGGTATGGTGTGGCGTTGCGTTGGCTCAGTAGGTAGGTAAGGGACATTGAAGTGGGAGAAGAAAAGGAGATCTAAAGAAGGCTCTCAAGTTAATAATGCAGAAGCAGAGTAGTAAGAGAAGCTGAAGGAAACAAGCATTGACGTGCATGCATTGACAAAGGCTCTCCGTATCGGCAAATTCAACCGCCTCAGACTTGCAGCAGCAAAAGTCACCCAGTGCTGCAGTATTCTGCGGCCCTCGACGGAGAGGGTGGATCTAGGTACTACCTAGTACCTTCGTATCTGGCATCAACCCTTGCTAGGGCAAACCTGACAGAGGATCAAAAACAACCCAGATCAATGAGGCTGCTTGCAAAGGAACTGGTGGGTGGGCTTGGCGACGTGGAAGCACTCTGAACACTCGAGAGAACAGAATCGTGATATCCGGGATCAACTGTGAAAGCTGCAGCATACTCACAAGATTGTGCCAAGGGATCAAGAGGCTCTCCACCAAAGGGGGCATTTTATGGGCTTGCTTCTGGCTGCCTACATGTGCATGTATCAGGTCCTGCCTGAAGCCGCGGTCACTTGAACAGGATTGTGAAGTCTCGGCGGATGTGAGCGAAGCCGGGATGAGAAGGCCGAGCTGCATCCTGTGTGTTACTACTGCAAAGGCAGATCGCGAGCAGACGCTGCTGAACGGGAATGATGCAGAGCCGCCACCGCGCGACATTGCATGTAGTTTAACTTACCAAGGTAGCCTTACCTTGCCTAAGGTAAGGTAGGTTGAGATGGAAGTGCGACGAGCCCTGTGAAGGGAGCAACTCGTAGCGGAAGAAACAAGGAGTGAACTTTTTACAAGCGGACATTACTTGTTGAAGCAACAAGTGTCGGTTCAACCTGGATACAGTTCGTTCGCCATGGTGTGGCCTTAGACTCCGGAAGATATGTCTCTGGCTGCTGCTTTGGCCCGCCAGATTTATTGGTGAACGTGTAATACGTGTAGCAAACAGCATGGGGCCTTACGACGGTGAAGATTCAACGTCTGTTTGCGGAGATCGCTGAAGCCAGAGACAGCTCGCCGTGTACGCTCCAAAACCCAAGAGTGAAGAGAATCGACAGTAGTGCTACCTATCACGCCAAATTGACTCTTACAAGGCAACGAATATAGTAGCCTCGTGTTAGTTGGTGCCTCTCAGTTGGATCGAATTCACATGCCGTCGTCTTGCTGTGCGGTCTGGCTCCCTGCATGCGAATTTAAAAGAAAAAAAAAGCATGTTGGTCGACAGCAAAATCGCAAAATTGGGTGGCTGGGCGTCGGCAACAGAACATGAAAGTCTACCGTTGACGTCAGCGTGCCGTTTCTGGCCATGATTCCGTTACGATGATTCTGTAATACCGTCGACCAAAATCACAGCATGGGATCTAGATCAGCAGTGATCCTCGTGAGGGGAAGAGAGCCTCGGTGCCCCTCCTGATCATGTCCCTCACCCTGTTCGCATGGGGATTGGTAGGATTCGGCGGCACTCGTGCAATTTCGTGGTGATATCCAGACAACAGGCAAGAGGGAAACAAGCTGATACTCAAGGCTTGATGGAGAGATGATGCAGCCGTCTTATCCTTAACCCGCAGTGGACTGAGAAATGACATCTGCGTGACCCTTGCCGTAGTACCTTGATGCGACAGTCAATGAAGAGGGTAGGGTACTAAAATAGCGATACCAGAACTGTTGTGTCCCAGAACATAGAAAGCTGATGATGTGGTCGTCCAACAAAGCCTCAACCGCAGCTACCTCCATGTTTGGGCTTTGCCATATATCTAGTAGTAACCTGCACGGCGCCGGTGGCTCATGATTGCAGACACCAGCAACAAGACCAGAGTAGAGAGAACAAATCGAGATCAGGCCCTGGGTCTTCAACTCGTCTCTGGCATGCTTGGTCTGCCAGGTGAGCCACTCTGTGTTACGGGGGAATTGCTTCGGCGAGCCCCCCCATGGTCAGGGATGCCTGCAATTTCGACGGTGATTCTTCAGCCTGAGCGTAAGAAGCCAGTCACCACAGACCAAGATGGCAAGAGGCGGGAGAAAAAGAAATCCTAGAGCC
>LFMI01000514.1:31925-42388 GCA_001050175.1 Trichoderma parareesei | reverse complement strand
TTTTTTTTTTTTGGTTCATCATCACAGCATCAACAAGCAACGATACAAACAATCCATTGAGGATTACCTCTCAACTCAACCACTTTCCAAACCATCTCAACTCCCTAAGATTCTTTCAGTGTATTATCACTATTCAAAACACAGATAAACCCACCAACTATACAGCCGAACACTTTTTTTAATCAACCCAACAACTTCTCAACATGTCTGCTGCAACCGTCACCCGCACTGCAACCGCCGCTGTTCGCAGACCCGGTTTCCTCATGCAAGTCCGACGGATGGGACGCTCATTCGAGCACCAGCCCTTTGAGCGACTCTCCGCCACCATGAAGCCTGCACGACCCGACTATGCCAAGCAAGTCGTCTGGACGGCTGGCAAGTTTGTCACGTACGTACCAACCACCAGGGACTCGATGCATCCAGATATATACTAACATGAGCCCTTCTTGATAGTTATGTTCCTCTTTTCGGCGCCATGCTTACCTGGCCTGCGCTCGCCAAGTGGGCTCTGGACGGACACATCGGACGGTGGTAAAAGACCGGACTCTTGTCGAGGCAACGGGGAATAGACAGGACAGCAAAAGAATATCTCCGGATAGAAGTGTCCATCTTTCGATTTGTATATATATCCGATTCTCTGGGGGCGTTTGGATGGACTTTGGGCACGAAGCATACTTTGGCGCAACGCAGATACTTTAATCTGATTCCTTTAATTCAATCGAATGCGACTTACACGCAAATTGTGCAGTTTACCAGCGACCATGGCTCTAAGTAACATAGTGGGCGTCGCATAGATAAGGTCGCCCATCGGCTTCAGAGTCGTCACTGACGATATTTGAACAAAAAGAAAAGAAGAAAAAAAAAAGAATGAGAGAGAAGAAAAAAAAAAGCAAATGCCTACGACGTGGATCTCAGTCGATGTTTCAGACACTGCTGTTTGTAACGCAGATTCGCATCAAGGCTCAAGGGCAAAATACAGGCACTTATTAACGATGTGAATGGCAAGTCTTTTTCTTAAGCCATTTCATTCATTTACAATCTCACAGCGTGTCTAGGGGTTCGAAGGCCTCGTCTCAGTCCAGTCAACAATCAGCTTCCGCTCTGCAAATTGCCAAAACCCATCGTCCTGCTTCTTCAGAATGTCGTGGTACCGCAGACTCGCCTGCCACATCTGTCGCTGGCCATCCTTCTCCGATAGGTAATGCGCCAGGCAGTACGTCTCCCCCGTGGCCGTCTTGCCATCCACCTCGATGTCGATGGTGCTCTGGCCGAGGACGTGCGACGTGTGCTTGCAGCCCTTTGTGTACTCAAAGATGGGGATGAGGTCCTCTCTCTTGGTGACGGCCTGCGTGGGCTCGGTGCCCTGGCCTTGCATGTAGATGTGGAAGACGGGCTCTGCGATGAAGAGGGATGCTTGCTCCTCCGGGAGACAGCGGTCGGCGCACTGGGAGTAGCGCTCGATGACGCGGCGGATGTTGAGCCTATCGCGGGCTTCCTCGGGGGTGAGGGGAGCTGTTGTCGCCATTGGGATTGATGATGGGGGTTATAGCTTCAGGATAGGTACGGTAGGTTATTGAGGGGCAGCAGTATATCAGCAAGGCTTCTTTAGACTCAAAATGCAACGAAGATACCCAACTGATTAAATCACTACGCGAAAAAGGGCCCATGAGTGAATATATAGATATATATACTCGATCTTCAGTGAGGAGATATATGTGCACCCGAATGCCACCCTAGGGTAGTATCAGGAGCGTAGCGATATTTCCAATCCTGCTCATCTGCAGGATGTGAATAGTGGACAGGAGCTATGATCTTACAGTTTGCGGCAAGTGCTCGTGCTTGATGCAACACAGACTTGGTGACTGTGGCATTGGCTAGCAACATTACTGCAGCTCTATGTTGGTTACTGGCTGGGGGACGGTGCAGGGCGGACAATATGTTTTTTTGATTGTGCTGATAATGACAATTAGCTGGATGCTCAAGGCGAGTTGTCTAACATACCACGTACATAATGTCCGCTTCAAATAACTGTGCAGACCACGGTCTGGTATCGTTTGTTTCATCCTTTATGGCTTCATCTGGCTGTCGTGAGCTCGAGCCTTTGGTTCATGCGCCGCAACCATCTTACCGGCAGTGGACAGTCCTCTGAATCGCGGCAGACGCTTTGACGCTAAGCAGGGTGGTCATCACTGATCAACCACACGTGTTACTGCAAGGAATTACTGATTCGACAAATTCACGTCCTTACGGTGGATGACGGGTTGAAAGAGGTAGGTCCGTCAGCAATGCATGGATCCGTTTTCTCCCCAAATGCTACAATACCTCGAATACGTTGAGTGTCCACAACTCGGGATGAACAACACTGCTTCGAAATGCCCAATAAACCACACAGATCGCCATGCAGATTGTCCTGTTTTGCCCCCCATTCTGCCCCCAATGTTGAATTCGCCTGTGATAACCCTCCTCACTCCAATACATAGATGCCTCCGCTGAAATCCTCCCAGTTTACAACCTCACTCCTCATCCTTGGCCTTGCTCACCGAAACATGAGCGCTTTTCCTCGACTTCTCGGGGTCGGACTGATGCGGGCCCTTTTTGCATCCTTCAGAGGTGCCGATGGTGCCGCAGCAGGTCCAGTTGAAGCCCTCGGGGACGTCTTCCTCGTTGTCTGACGAGTCAATTGGGCCGTCGTCGGAGATCTCCTCCCAGACCTCTGCCTTGTAGTTGACTTCTAATACACCTGTAACGCGATTACAGTTAGTACCAATGCATGAAGTGTGACAAGAAAGGTAGAATAGAAGAAGACAACTCACCATCATGGTGGACACAGCTGGTATCGTCATTGTCCTCCTCGTAATACGGCTGGTCGCACTGCACGCAGATGGCAATGGCCGAGTCGGGCTTGCGTTTCTTAGACGACGCCTCCTCATCGAGCCGCTTTGCGTACGAGGCGACCTTTGCGCAGATGGCGGGATTCGTGCACAGGGAGAGCAGGATCGCCTTTGCCTGGTCGTTGGGGATGTTTCTCACCACCTCGTAGCTGTTGGACGGCGGAGTGCTCGACATGATGACTGCTGCTTTTTTCTTGTGCAAATGTTTCTTGGATCAAGAATAAAGTTTTGCTGCTGGTTTCCGGTGATACATGGCTCTGTCGGAGTTGGTTGACCCTCGGTGGCAGGGCTGTGCCTGATCCGATGCAAGGCGGAGGCAGCGCTACCCAAAGCAAGGTAAGGCAAGGTGTGGACGAGATGATAGTACGATGCTTACCGCGAATGGGAAGAGGCGATTACAGACTTCAGAACTGGTACATACACTTACGACTGATTCGTGGAGTGTGCTAGCAAAGAAGATGCCCGATATGGATGAGGCGTTACCAGTCAGGCTGGCTGCCTGTAAGTTATCGACCGAAACCTCTCTTTTGCAAGTTTCACCATTCATATGATTGTCAGGCTCGGTGGTTGTCTCGCGAACGAGGGCCGAGCCGATAACCCTCGCTGACTCTCTTGCTGTAGCTCAATTTGGCCCCGTCAGACAGAACGAAGTGACGTCAATATGTACACGCAACAGGCAGCACCAAGAGAAAGAGATACGAGCCATGCCATGATTCCTCTGCTATTGTTGAAGTCATAACGGACTTGGTCGTTATTGCTGGGGATGCCGTTGAATGTTTTAGATACCTACCTTAGTCAAGGCAGCAACTTGGAACTTAGTACCCTTAGTACCTAGGTAGGTGGTAGGGACGCTTATGTTGAGAAGGAGCAACGTGAGAGAGCACAGTGCGCGTCACGTGATTTCGCATCATTCACCTCCTCCTCGTCTTCGCTCTACGCGTCTCTTGTCCAACTTTCTCGTGGCTTTACTGCCACTTTCACCTCTTCCAATGCCGGCAGATGTCATTGAACTCTCAGATGACGGGGAAACGGCCTCACTTTCCGAGGACGAGGATGGCTTCGAGGGACCCGCCCGCAACCCTCCCCGGAAGCGCAAGATAGCGCTCGAGTTCACGGAAAAGGTTGAATGGACGGATGATTCAGACAGCGCGCCTCTGAGGCCGAAGAAGCGAAGAACGAGGCGCAAATCTGCCAAGCAGAAGAAAGCCGTTAGGAGTGATGTCGGTGGAGACCATCTGGAGGACGACTTGGACATTGCGGACCTGCCAGACTATCTGATTGAACGGAGACGAGCCTTTGATGCTCAGCGCAAGCTCTATCACGAATCAGCCCTGATGCTGCCGCCCGACTACACAGATATTGATTTCGACGAGTCTAAGAGCCTTAGAGAGTTCAAGGAGCGGCCAGAATTTGACCTAGAAAGTGGCATCAAACCGTCTCGCCCCTACCACGACATTGAACTTCCCCAGTCAGGCGGCCTCATCCCCGCATCAATCGCTCAGTACCTGCGAGACTACCAAGTGGATGGAGTTCGGTTTCTGCACAAAAAATTTGTGTACCAAGAGGGAGGCATCTTGGGAGACGACATGGGCCTCGGCAAGACGGTCCAAGTGGCTGCTTTTTTGACAGTGGCGTTTGGGAAGACGGGAGACGAACGAGACGACAAACGCATGAGGCATATGCGACTTCTTGGAGAGAGATGGTATCCCAAGATACTCATCGTGTGCCCGGGGTCTCTCATTGCGAACTGGAGGAACGAGTTGAACAGATGGGGTTGGTGGCACGTCGACATCTTTCACGGAGCCAACAAGGACGACGTGCTTGGTGCGGCCCGGGCTGGCATGCTGGAGATCATGATCACAACGTACGAGACTTACAAAAACTCTCGCAGCTCCATCAACATGGTCCAGTGGGACGCCGTCGTCGCTGACGAGTGTCACCGCCTCAAGGACCGCTATTCGGAAACCACCAAAGCAATGCAGGAGGTGAACGCGCTCTGCAGGATAGGCTTGACAGGAACAGCCATCCAGAACAAGTACGAGGAACTTTGGACATTACTGGATTGGACCAACCCGGGCCACTTCGGCACCAAAGCGGAGTGGTCCCAGACTATCACAAAGCCCCTGACAGTTGGCCAGTCCCATGATGCAACGGTTGCGCAGCTGAGTCTCGCAAGGCAGACGGCAAAGAAACTGGTCCAAAACCTCCTTCCGCGGTACTTTTTGCGCCGTATGAAGTCTTTGATCGCTCATCAATTACCGAAGAAATGGGACCGAGTCGTCTTTTGCCCCCTCTCCGACTTGCAGATGGAAGCATATGAGAACTTTCTCCGCAGCAAAGAAGTCTCCATCATAAGAACCGCTTCGGAAGACTGCGAGCACGGCGGCAAGAAGGGCTGGTGCTGCGAACAGTATCTCCCAAGCGGCAAACGCTGGCAGAGCAGAGTCTTCCCCAGCATGATGACGTTGCAAAAGCTGGCCAACCACCTGACGCTGCTGGTGCCGATGACGACGGATCTAGAAGAGAGGCACGAACAAGAACTCGCGACGCTCCAGACCTGCATGCCGGACACATGGAGAGTGCTGTATGAGAGGCGCGATCGGATTAGTAACCTGGTCAACCCGGAATTTTGCGGCAAATGGAAGATTCTCAAGAGACTTCTCAAGTTCTGGCACGGGAGCGGCAACAAAGTGCTCGTCTTCTCTCACAGCGTGCGGCTGCTTCGCATACTGCAGCATCTCTTCACCAACACGAGCTACACCGTGAGCTATCTCGACGGTTCTCTGAGCTACGAAGCACGGCAGGATGTGGTGGACACGTTCAACTCCGACCCCACGCAGTTTGTATTCCTCATATCAACCAAGGCCGGTGGCGTCGGGCTGAACATTACTTCGGCGAACAAGGTCGTTATTATGGATCCTCATTGGAATCCCGCGTATGACTTACAGGCGCAAGATCGAGCCTACCGAATTGGCCAGACCCGCGATGTCGAGGTCTTTCGACTCATCTCTGTGGGGACAATTGAGGAAATTGTCTACGCTCGCCAAATATACAAGCAGCAGCAGGCCAACATCGGATATACCGCGTCGTCTGAGCGGCGGTACTTTCGTGGCGTCCAGCAAGATACCGAGCGAAAGGGAGAAATCTTTGGGCTCTCCAACATTTTCACCTACCACAGTCACATGGGCTTGCTTCGCGATATCGTGAACAAGACGAATATTGCAGAGGCCAAAGCCGGAGTGCACCTGGCTGATGTTGACATGGAAGAGGCAGCCAAAGAAGGAGAAGACCTGGGGGTCGTGAAACAGGAAGAGACCACCGATTCGGAGGATGGTGGCCTGAGCCAGCTGGCCGACTTGCTCACGTCCAGCGACCAGGCAAAGACGCTTGAATCTCTCAAGTCGGGCCAGCCGAAAAGTGACGCTGTGCAGGCCATTCTCGCAGCTGCCGGGGTGGAGTACACGCACGATAACGCTGAAGTGATTGGGTCCTCCAAGGTGGAGGAGCAGCTCTCACGGCGGGCAGAGATGAGTCTGTTTGACGAGGGAGACCTTGCCGGTCAGACAACCTTGTTTGCTGACACGGATGACGAGACTGTTGGCGAAGGGTTGCATAGCACGTACAAGCCGCCGCAAGATGTCTGTTTGCGACAATTTTGCGAGATGGCGAGAGAATTCGGCTTTGCCAATGCTACGGACTTTGCCCTTATCGTGGAGAGTTGGACGACAGAAGAGAGAAGGAACTGCTTGAATCTATTCTACAAGAGACGCGAGGCTAAGCTGGAACGAGAGGCATCTCTTGATACAAAGGAGGGTATTGCCAGTCCGGCACACGAGCCAAAACTGGAGGCAATCAAGGAGGAGTTTGAGAAGGATGAGGCAAGAAGCGGGGTAAAGCTCGAAGCATTGGAAATGGGGCTTGGCATTATCAAAGGGGAAGAGGAGGGGGCGAAGGCAGAAGCGAGCGAGGGGTACAGGCGGGGAATGAAATTGGAAACCAAGGCTGAAGACGTCAAGGACGACAAACTGCGTGTCAAGCGAGAGACTGCTGCGGAAACGAAGTCGGTATCGGTGGACAGCAAATCCAAGAGGGTCTCGATTTTCATCTCGGACGATGACGATGACGACGAGCTCTGAGATGCTAACTCACGCCAACATCGCTCTTGGCGACGCTTACTTCGTCAGGATTCCAATCTTGTGAGGCAAGACCTGGTATGAAGGCTGGTCGGCAGGCTGGGCGAGATCAACCTCTTGGAAAGGGCCCGCGGCCCGGAGGTTCTTCTCGGTATCGCGACAAAGCTCACATCCGCCCAAAAAGTGTGGCCAGATGAGGTTGACGAAGCCTAACGAGCCGACGATTGTTAGAGCTATGGATACCATGACTGGGAGAAGTCTTGACTTACGCTGATATAGGCCGAGCAACAGGCCGCCTCGCCATACTTTGACGTGCTCATAGACGTACCAATGGCCGCCGGGCTTGAGCAGTCTGTACAGGAGCTTGATGTTCTTCTCTGGCTCAGGAATGCTGCAGAGGCATAAGATGCCGACGATGCAGTCAATGCTGCCTGGCTCAATCTTGCCATCCCACGCGGTAGAATCATCGACAGACTCGATACCGACGGGCACGACCTGGTAGATGTCGTCTATACCAATGTCCTTGACACGTTGCTGGAGCGCTTTGGCAGAGATTGGATTGGGCTCCACGCCATACATCTTGGTGATGTGGCCGCCCGTGGACTTTCTGTTACGGAGACCGTCTGCGCTGTCTGTGTCATCGGCATTCTCGCGAAAGCGAGCAAAAACGTCTGCCCACATGCCGCTTCCGGCGCCGACCTCGAGGACAGTTCCATGGACGGGGGTGCTCACGACGTCGTCATGGACAATACCGCCCTTGACGCGACCCTGGAGAAGGGGAATAACTCGCTGCTCGGCATTGGTTTTGACGTTGGGCCCGACGGTCGCCCAGAAGGTGCCAAAGAGAGCTTCACGAAATCCCGAAAAGGAGAAGAGCGTGCGATACTTTCTGTCATGGATGAGGCCAACAACAGTCGCAGGAATGTGAGCAAAGGAGATGGACATGAAGGCCCACGGATCTATGAGATGTACAAGGACATCTTTGACTGTGGCCCAGTCAGGCATGGCGAGGGAGGGGAGGGCGGCTGCCCTCTGTGACCGGCGGGCTTCTTAAGGTGGTGGTGATATCTGGCTTATAGCGGCCAAACGCTCTTCGATCTTGTCTGGATGGTTGGGAAAACCGACAAACGGCCCGTCTGCGAAGCGAAAAGCACAAGGACAGGCAAAAAGGGACCCAAATCCTCCAAGCTTATCAGGGGGGGCATAAGGGAAGGGAAGAGTGTGGCAGCTCGTGTGAGTGTGGGTTTTTATAGCCGGCATGCACAGTGTGCCAACTTTTGCTGCCGAGCTGGAGCGAGCTGATGCTACTCTATAAGCATACGAGCCTAGCCCTGTTTTCTGTTTGTGCTGCGCCTTTTGGTGTCGACTCACCAAACGAAGGCGTACAGTACGGATGTGGGGCCGATTCGGGTGGAGTCCCGGCTCTCCGATTGCCGCTGGTCAAGATTTGGATGATTTTGATGCTCTAGGATCGATGATCTAGGTCATACTATATGCCTTGAATTATGGGAGAGGGGAGATAAGGGAGGTCTACCAACTGGGACATTGAATATGAAGGTCACATAGTTGGAGGGCATGAGGTTGGAAAGAAGCCGCTGAATGATTGAATGAGCCGCCGCCTTTGGGGAGTTGGGATATGAACTTGGACGGGACACGGTTTTATATACCTTCTCTTCGGCGTACCACAACCAAACAGTTACTCTTTCAAGGTAGAAGATTCTCTCATGTCAACCCGGGTTTAGAAACCCTTGGTAGGTACAACTTTCAGCCGTGCAAGGAGCAGCTGATTAGTGAACAGAAAGCAGCCATTTGCGCCCCCTGTATTACTTGCTGTCGAGGCTGTTATGCTTAACGATTCAAGGTGAAGATTGCTGACGATTGATTGAGGAGCTTGGTTCATGCATGTGTGGCGGTTTGCTCGAGGATATGAGGAGTTGGCGGTACCTTGCCGTGGGATATACAGTGAGGAGGAAATTTCACGGCCCTCTTCAGCAGAGGACGAATGTACAAACCATTCGTGCGGTGAATGCACCTTTTCATGACGTTTAATTCTTTCAAAATTAGAATATTCAACAAGAGTCCCTTCTCCGGGGACAACCCAGCCAATGAACCCATCAAAACGCCAGAACCAGCACCCATATTGACCAAAAGCGCTCTCTATCCGAATCATATTCCCACCAGCAACCCGCCGAAAAAAAAGGAGGAAATCACAAAAGCTCAAAATCATCCAACTCATCCCTATACTTCATGATATTCCTCTTAATCTTGCTTCCGACCGCCCAGGTGACAAAGTCCTCGGTATTCCTCGTCACCAGAAACGCAGGGTCCGTCACCTCGTCCGTGCCGACGCGCACATGGCCTTGCTCAATGAGCTTGGTGGCGGCCTGGACGGTCTCGGCCATGCGCAGGCGGGTCATGACGACGGGCAGGCGGCGGCGGGCAAAGGCGCTGACGGTGACTGCGTTTTCGACGGCGGAGAGCTTGGAGGCGGAGGAGAGGATGCCCATGTCGTAGAGCTTCTGGAGGAGGAGGTCTTCGTGCTTGCGGCGGAAGGGGGATTCGGGGGGTAGGAGGGAGAGGCGGTGGGCGAGTTGGCGGATGGACTGTGTTTGAAAATGTGTCAGTTATTCTTCTTCTTCCTTCTGGTGAAATTGAGTGATGTTGTTTGCTTGATGGCTTGACTGGGGGCGTGTGGGAAATGGAAGCGATATGGGAAGGCTGAGATTGGAATTTGGGGTTGGAGGAGGAGGAAGATTGGAGGACGTACACCGCAGAGTCGGTTATATTTGTGGTAGTCCTCGGGCTTCTGGATCATGTACCGCCTGCGGACGAGCTTGTCGCGGTGGCCGTCGTCTTGCTTGTATGTGAAGAAGTCGGTCTTGCGGAGGAGCTTTTGCTCGTGAAACTTGAGCTTGCGCACCATGTTGGCGGTTTGCGCAGTTTGCTGGACTGAGGAGAGGCGCTGTGTTTGGCGAGAGAAAAAAAAGTATGAAAACAAGAAGACGACAGATTCAATAGTAAGAGAATGAGTCTGGCGCAACGAATGGGGAGGGTATCGTAGGGGTTGTTGGTTTGTTTGAAGAATACTGGATGCTTGATGAACGAAGCCTCGACCAGAAAATTGTCAAGATTGGAGAGAAGAAAAATTGGGCGGAATGCCAAAGTGGGGGGCCACCGCGGAACGTCTTCCGTCCCGCCACCTCCACGGTTTTTCTAAACTGCCGCAAAAACACCAAGCCAATTCCCATCACCACCAAAGCAAACGAGCTTCACCGATCCGATTCAGCATCTCGTTTCCAGCTCCAGCCCTCCCCAAATTTTCCAAATCCGCCCGCCATGCCGCCTCCTCTGCCCGTCTCCGCCGTCCGCGGTCTTTCCATCCGCTCCTTCTCAACATCCCCCGTCTGCGCCCTCCGCGACACCTCTTCCAACCGGCCCT